>JAVTVY010001536.1:0-34580 GCA_036873755.1 Hanleya hanleyi | reverse complement strand
TATACCCCTCATACCCCATATAGGCATTTTCCCAGGTTTTTCGATAAAGTCCGTGTTCCGTATTTTTTTTTTTCAGGAAAAAATTTTACATGCAGCCACCCAGCCATCAAATACCCCTTCACCTAGGCTTCACGTTGATACCTCACTCGACCCCATTCGACCATTAGGGGCTCCCCTAGATGCCAAAACGTCTATTTTCATACCCTTGGGCCACCGCGCATGCGCAGAATGACCCTAATTCAACCCCACACCCAGTCCATCAGATGCCCCTTCATGGATGCTTCACTTTGATACCTCACTCGATCCCATTGGACCATTAGGGGCTCCCCTAGCTCCAAAAAGGCTATTTTCATGCCCTTGGGCCACCGCGCATGCGCAGAAGGCCGATATGTCAACCCCACACCCAGTCCATCAGATGCCCCTTCACGAATGCTTCACTTTGATACCTCTCTCGACCCCATTGGACCATTAGGGGCTGCCCTAGCTCCAAAACGTCTATTTCCATACCCTTGGGTCACCGCGCATGCGCAGAATGCCGATATTTCAACCCCACACCCAGCCCATTAGATGCCCCTTCATGAATGCTTCACATTGATACTTCACTCGACCCCACTGGACCAGTAGTCAATCCCCTAGCTCCAACACGGCTATTTCCATACCCTTCGGCCACCGCGCATGCGCAGAATGCCGATATTTCAACCCCACACCCAGCCCATTAGATGCCCCTTCATGAATGCTTCAATTTGATACCTCACTCGACCCCACTGGACCAGTAGTCAAGCCCCTAGCTCCAAAAAGGCTATTTTCATACCCTTCGGCCACCGCGCATGCGCAGAATGCCGATATTTCAACCCCACACCCAGTCCATCAGATGCCCCTTCACGAATGCTTCACTTTGATACCTCATACGACTCCATTGGCCCATTAGGGACTCCCCTAGCTCCAAAACCGCTATTTCCATACCCTTGGGCCACCGCGCATGCGCAGAATGCCGATATTTCAACCCCACACCCAGCCCATCAGATGCCCCTTCACCTAGGCTTCACGTCGATACCTCACTCGACCCCATTGGTCCATTAGGGGCTTCCCTAGCTCCAAAACGTCTATTTCCATACCCTTGGGCCTCCGCGCATGCGCGGAATGCCGATATTTCAACCCCACACCTAGCCCATTAGATGCCCCTTCACCTAAGCTTGGCCGCCAAGTGTCAGTGAGTACAAGATATGCATGGCCGCCAAGTGTGCTTTATTATCATTGTTCAAGCATAAAAATTTCTTATTAACAGACCTTGTCAACAACGATGTAATATGGCTATATTACATATATTCCAACGGTTTTTAAAAACCACCCAGCTGTTCCCAAAGGGGAGACTTCTAGCAAAGCACAACATAATTTAACACGAGAATCACACCCCTGTGTTCGTTCAAAATAAATGCCCCACTCTTATCAAAATAAATTCCCCTTGCATACCGGGATTATCTTGGCACTGTGTAATATTAAATTAATGGGTATTTTACATCTCCATGATGTTCAAATGAACATCCAAAATCAAAACGGGAATGAGACACGTACTCTGGAAACGACTTGAAATTCATTGGCTATTCCCAACTTTTATGAAATAAAATTTTTCCCCTCATACCGGGGTTTAAAAATTTTTATAAAATCCATTATACCCTTGGACTGTCATATTAAATTAATGAATGGGGAAAACCAAAATAAATCCTGTGTGTATATAGAGATTTAGCCCCTAGCTCCAAAAAGGCTATTTTCATACCCTTCGGTCACCGCGCATGCGCAGAAGGCCGATATTTCAACCCCACACCTAGCCCATTAGATGCCCCTTCACCTAAGCTTCACTTTGATACCTCACTCGACCCAATCGGACCATTTTATCTAGGGACTACTTTTTCTCCGCGGAAGCTTTTTCCCGAGACCGAATTACCGCCAAAACCACGGCCAAACCGCATCACCGCGGATGAATACATTTTTTTTTTTTTTTTTTGCCGGAACTTTTTTTTTTTCTATGCACTCATTGATCGCGGCCATCTTGTACCCACCTCCCACATGGCGGCCATCTTGTACCCACCTCCCACATGGCGGCCATCTTGTACCCACCTCCCACAATTTTGCACACCTCCCCAATAACCCCCCAATAACCCCTCAATGCCCATACACTTATGACGTCACACAAGGTTCTGCGCATGCGCAGAGGAGGGGTATTCTATCAATTCACGCTTTGTATACTACTGTGGTGGTTCACTCAAAGGCGGATGGAACTGTGAAAAACTACAACAGAGGATTTACTAAATGGCTGGAATTCGCATCCACAAAAACTGAAATTGAAGCCTTTCCAGCCACTGTTCAAGGCGTTGTGTTGTACTTAACCCAATTGATTGACTCTAAAGTTTCTGTCAGCGTTGTGAACAATGCGGTTTACGGTATTAAATGGGCACATGACATGGCCGGTGTGGATAACCCAACAAATAATGCGTTTGTTAAGATAGTTCTAGATTCCGCTAGGAGATTACTGAGTAGGCCAAGAAATCCCAAGGACAATATAACAGCTGAAGAACTTTCATGTTTGTGTGAAAAGTTTAAGACATCAAATTCTTTGACAGACATTCGAGACATTTGCATGTGTGTTATTTCATTTGCGGGGTTTCTGAGGTACGACGAGCTAAGTCACATAAAAATGAGTGATGTTAAAGTTTTTGACAAGCATATTGAGTTATATATCGCTAAAAGCAAAACGGATCAGTTGAGAAATGGTAATACTGTAGTGATATCTGAAACTAATTCGGTAGCATGCCCCAAGTCGTGGTTGAACAAATATCTGAGTATGGTTCAACCTGGAGCAGAACCATCTCAGTTTTTATTCAGACAAATACAGGTCTCTAAAGGTCGAGCCAGGCTTGTAAGTACTGGTAAACCGCTTAGTTATACTAGGGCTAGAGAAGTCATCAAGGCTAAGTTTGCTGCTGTTGTTTCTGATGTATGTCGGATAGGTCTCCATTCCCTGCGCTCCGGCGGAGCCAGCGCTGCCTGTAAGGCTGGGATTTCCCATCAGGAGATTAAATCTCATGGGCGATGGAAATCTGATACAGCCAAAGATCTTTATATCAAACAATCACTTCAAAATAGACTAAACATCACCCAAAATCTTGGTATCTGATCTTTCTTTCGGCCTTCCCTTTCTTTGGAATTCTAAGTTGGGTCTGAAGTGTGCTCAATAAACCGGCTGCAAGCCGCCTTTCACCTAAATGGGAGTTTAGTGTATGAGCTATCGATTAGTGGAGCGTGAACATGTGTTTTCTTGCGGCACAGCGTGAAGTCAGAAAACAATGTTTCAGAGGCACGCCAATCATGCCAGTGGGCGGAGTTTGACCCAGAAGAAAGAGTGGGTTTTGATTGGCTTATGTGGCAAGCACATGGCACAAGGATGTGAGAGAAGCGGCGTGGCTTCATTCTAGGCGCGCAGCGCAGAGAGTACAGTGCCTCAGCGCTTTTGTGCGAGTTTTCTCTGAATTTGAGAAATTTTTTAACTCAGGTTATCACCACGACTTGGCGCACTTGGTAGGATGGATAAAATAATAACAGTAATAATAATAACACAAAATGTATTTATGGATTTATTTGGTAAACAAATATCTGGATCCAGGTGTAACCTTAACCTCTCAGGTGAAACTTGTACAGCAGTAGAGTTGGGGTGTCTCTATCGGTGAGAGAGCACGTTTCCCAGAGTTTTTGGCCTTTGTAATGGAGGGTTTTCTCTCTGCAGGTTTTTCGTGTCGGGCTGCAAGTTGCACACCTGGTGACTTTATCTTCAACACACAGACATTTTATAAAATTATAAACAAATGTATGCGTGAAATTTCATTGTGGTATATTGTGAATACCAAAACGGAAGATGGCTATGCGGGATATAACTTTTCATGTTGTACCCTATATTATCCTTATTAGATATATTGTAAATGTATCAGCATAACCGTCCTGTATGACCCCAAGCACTGTACTCAAGTCTCTGTTGTGCTCAATAAACCGGCTGCAAGCCGCCTTTCACCTAAATGGGAGTTTAGTGTATGAGCTATCGATTAGTGGAGCGTGAACCTAGTGTATGTACACTATTGGAGCCATAAATAGAGTCTAGTGTACATGTACACTATTGGAGCCATAAATACAGTCTAGTGTATATGTACACTATTGGAGCCAAAAATACAGTCTAGTGTACATGTACACTATTGGAGCCATAAATACAGTCTAATGTATATGTACACTATTGGAGCCATAAATACAGTCTAGTGTATATGTACACTATTCAAGCCATAAATAGTCTTGTGTATGTACACTATTGAAGCCATAAATACAGTCTAGTGTATGTACACTATTGGAGCCATAAATACAGTCTAGTGTATGTACACTATTGAAGCCATAAATACAGTCTAGTGTATATGTACACTATTGAAGCCATAAATACAGTCTTGTGTATGTACACTATTGAAGCCATAAATACAGTCTAGTGTATGTACACTATTGGAGCCATAAATACAGTCTAGTGTACGTACACTATGGGAACAATAAATACAGTTTAGTGTATTTGTTGCAGTAGGCCTACAAAACGTCTTTCAAATGTCAAATCATGACATCTGATTGGTTGGTGCAAGTTTAAACGTTTCGTTTGAAAAGTTTAAAAGAGATTTATGACGCGAACGACCCTTCATACTTTTCGTCCGTCTGAGCTGGTCACTTGGGTATCGTCATTTGATTGTGTCCTGTACAGAACACGGGGAATTCCACTGTGTGACCCCTGCACCATTGGGAAACTCCCTCGTTTTTAGTGCGAAACAGTGCTATGTCATTGATTATTCCAACAGCATTAAACTACCCAATACTTGTCTTGATTGGTCATGGTTGATTTGACCTTGCACTATTCATTAAAAGGGTTTATAAATACCGCTGAAGACGGTGTTTTGGGCCATGTGATAATCTGGAGGTTGGGAAATGTTTACACTGGAACAAACACTGGTATGAAGCTTTTTTACTCCAGGGAAATGAAACAAGATAGAAATGGCTTATTTTCTGTTGTCACAGGTAATTTCAAGAAGATTGACCACTGAGGAATGTACCATTCTGTAGTAAGATATAATGTATTTGCATATGTGGAGAAATGGAGGACACTAGAGCAATCTTAATAAATTAAAATCCTATATGCTTCTCTATCGTATGGTCCCTACAGGATCTTACACTCGCCGATCTCCCTCCGTGTTTTGTTTACATCTGGGACTTCAAACTCTTGACCAATCGTAGCCCATCTTCTGTATTCTCTGGTGACAGGACTCGAAGTTGATCGATACAGCCGACTATAGGCTCTATAGGGGTACTTCGTATACCTAAATCATGAATATTCCAGCGGTAAAAGAAGAAATATCAAACATTTATAAACAATGTTTCTATTTGTTACCAAATCAAACCTGTTTCAATTCATGCCTATTAATCTCCGTCAGGAAGATGATACAACGTAGAAAACGGAAGTTAAAACTAAAAGTTAGCTCCCCTAGCGGAGAGTTGTCCGCCCCTAGGAGAGCTCTCCCATCTATCCCAGCGGCATTACTATAAAGGCTCTGCTCAAACCATTCTAGTCCTCTTTCTCATTGTAATTACCGAGACCTGTAGTGTTTAAGGCCGGCATGAGGGGACGGAGGGAGGGTCAATCAAATTGAAACAGGTTTGATTTGGTAACAAATAGAAACATTGTTTATAAATGTTTGATATTTGATTCCCAAATCTTAAACCTGTTTCAATTCATGCCACAGTACCAACATATGGAGGCGGGAATCTCGGCCTCGTGGTAACTCCCATAGCAGACTAGTAATCGCTGGAACGACACAGACATGGGTATAAATCTGAGACATTATTACTCAACAAGTTAACCCTGGTCACAGACGCAAAGGGTAATTGAAGGAGTTGATACAGTTTCACTTATCTGAGTGTCTCCATCCATGTAGCTGTGCTCGTGGTGTGGTACACATTTCCACCAAGTTGTAGGATACCCGGGGCACGATAGGCAACAAGAAGGTCCCCTTGGTAGGCACTGTATGTCTAGGGGGGGAAAACAGCCACAGCCATTGCATACAGGGAGATCCTTGGTCCGACCATTAAGTTCGGTGAGAGCGTATACTAGCCGAAGCTTAGAGGGTAACCAAGTCCACACCACTCTCAGTCCGCAAGCCTCTTGAGGTCAACTCACCATACTTGGAGTGATGAAGGATGCGTTGGAATTGACCGTGCTTGCTCTCTGGGTCCGGCTGCGCAACGTCAACTCCCTGTACTGTCATCACTACTGTTGACCCTAGGCCTGGAGCAGGTGTCTTTTGAGTTGAAACGCAGAGGACCCAGCTGAGACATCTAGAAGGAAGTCAGTTTCTGAAAGACACAAGCAAACCGCAGTTAAGGTAAAGTTTAAAACTCACCATAGTGTCAGGCCTTCATATTGATGAAATGAGCATCCCTGGCCGGCCATCTGACTTATTTCTTCCTTCTAGCATATGTTACGAATGGGAGATGAGATGAGATGATACAGCAAGTTGTCTGATTTGCTGTGGTGATCCAAAATGCCGCCCCCCCCCCCTTTTTTTGAATTTTTACTTGACCACGTGTTGGGCGGCTACAAGAGGCCCAAGCGTGGTCACACTATCTGATTGGACTGACATATCTCTCAGATAGAAATTGGTGAACGTGGAGTTCGCCGTCCAGGCACAAGACTGGACAATGTCATGGAGTTCTTCCATAAAGGCCATGACGTAGCTATGGCACGAATCTCATGAGAAGAAGCGGTAGACAACAGCGGAGGGGCGTCAATGGCCAGTTGATAAGACCACTTAATGGTTTTCTTCAGCCAAGCGGCAATGGTATTTTTTGTAATGTCACGCCTTGCAGACAGGCGAAGAGACAGAAATAACAGGCGCCGAGAGCCGCGAACGGAATCGGTACGAGTAAGATAGTGGCGGATGGCTCGAACAGGACATAGCAGAAGATCGTCCTCGAGGCCATGCACAAAGTCTGACAACGCAGGAATGGAGTACGAACGTTGAGCGCACGGACCTGAACGAACAGACTCATTTTTGGTGATAAATTCAGGAATGGGCCGAAAAGAAATGCAAGACCAATCCGCTGTCCAGGTCATAGAAGATCTCTCAAGAGCATGAAGTTCAGACACTCTGGACGCCAAAGCAAACGCCGCCAAGAAGGCCGTCTTATAAGACACAGCTTTAATAGACGCGGACTCTAAGGGTTCAAAAGGTGGATGAATCAGAGCACACAGAACCACACCGATATCCCATTTCGGTAACAGTTGGCGAGTACGACGCCACTGTAATGCGAAGGCGCGAATTAGCGCAGAGATATTATCGTTAAGGCTAATGTCAGTACCCGAAGTAAGCCGTAACACCCTAGCCAGAGCAGATCGATACCCTTCAATGGTGCTGATTTGGAACTTCTTATCACGGTGAAGGTGAAGGAGGAAGTCAGCTACTAGGGAAACAGAGGCAGAGTCGGGATCGGCATCATGTTCTCGGTACCAGGAGACGAAATAGGCCCATTTCGCCTGATAGAGCTGCGATGTGGAGGATCGGTTGGCTGAAACCATCGTCCGTGCAACCTCTGCTGAAAATCCTTGGAGTGAGAGTGCATTCTGGATAGTCTGCAGACGTGTAGGTTGAGCCACCGCGGGTTGTGATGGAGAATCCCGTGCGGTTGACATAACAGGCTGGGCCAAACTGGGAGACAACGTGGCGGAGCAGTGAGGAGCGGGACCAGAATCGGGAACCACTGTCGACGAGGCCACCACGGCACTACGAGCAGAATGATGCAGTCGTGTCGAGAAATCTTTTGAAGAACTTCCAGAATCAGGGCCATCGGTGGGTAGGCATAAGCTAGGAAGTTGTCCCAGTTGATAGACAGAGCGTCGATGGCGAAGGCTCGAGGATCCAGAATCGGACTGACGAACAGGGCTAACTGGGCGTTGTTCCTCGTCGCAAACAGATCGATCAAAGGTGACTCCCAAATGCTGCAAATCTGCCGGAACACCTCCCGATGAAGTTGCCACTCTGTCTGAAGAACGGTGTCTGGCCGGGACAAGCTGTCCGCTAAGACATTGAGACGACCGGGAACATGGCGAGCATGGATATGACAATGATGAAGGCGAGCCCAGTCGTACAGATCCCACACCAGACGAAACGTTGATAGCGATCGGGTGGTACCCATCTTGTTGATGTGGGCAATGACCGTGGAGTTGTCCGTCGCGATGAGAAGAGACGAGTTCGTGAGACGTTGACTCCAATGTTGAACCGCTAGGATGACTGCCTTCATCTCCAGAAGGTTGATGTGAAGTCTGGCATCCAATGTTGACCATCTGCCGGACACTTCCGAGTCGTCCAGATGGGCTCCCCAGCCGGTCTCCGAAGCATCGGTGTAAAGATGGTGAACCGGAACCGGAAAACGGAATGGTACTCCCTGCATGATGTTGTGGTGAGAGAGCCACCAAATCAGATGTGGATGTAGAGACGTCAATACCGGAACCGCAGGATTTAGGGAAGGCGTCTGTAGGAAGGGAGACAGATGATACTGTAGAGGCCGAACTTGGAGTCGGCCGTAATGAGTAAGGCCCTGTGTGGAAGTAAGCAAACCCACCAGACTTTGCCACCGCTGCCGTGTCTGTGACGTTGATGACAAAAACTTTCGAACCAGCAGTTGAATTTTGTCCCAACGATCCTCCGGAGGATACACCAGTTGTAACCGAGTATCGAATATCGCTCCAATGTATCGGCGCACCTGCGCCGGGACTAACTTTGACTTGAGAGGATGAGGGATGAAACCTAGGTGACGTAACACCAGTAGCGTGAACCGGACCTGGGCGTTGAGGAGAGACTCGTCCGCCGCCCACAGGAGTATGTCGTCGATATAGACCTCGATTTGAATCCCTCGTAAGTGAAGAAAGGCCATAACTGGTGTAGTGATCCGGGTAAACAACCAAGGGGCGATGTTTACACCGAAAGGAAGAACCTGCCATTCGAAGCGGCGATCGTTGATCATGAAGCGTAGGTAACGGCGATGACGTGGATGAATTGGTATATGAAGATACGCGTCCTGGAGATCGACTGAGGCCAACCAATCCTGGAGATGTACGCGGGCCCGAATCGATGTCACAGAAGGCATCTTGAAATGAGGTGGAATGATGAGACGAAGCTTGTTCAAAACCTTTAGGTCGATCACCATTCGCATCTGGTCTGAGTCCTTCTTTGGTACCAGAAACACGTGGCTGTAAAAACCCACACTGTCTTCGGTCCGAGGTAATTCCCTTACTGCTCCCTTGTCGATGAGCGTGGAGACCGAAGATAGCAGCGTCTGTAAGTGATCTGCAGGAACTGGCAGACGAGAGGAACGAGGCCAAGCGATGAGTTTGGGCAGTGACTGAAAATTGAATAGGAAGCCCTCCTTTAAAACTCTTATAATCCAGGCGTCATCGGTGATGAGCCGCCAATTCTCGTGGAAGACTTGCAGACGCCCGCCCACAACCTGATGAGTAAATGAGCGGAAGGCAGGAAGTTGAAAATCTTCGGCTTGAACAGGAACGGGGATGGAATAGTCATTTGTTGGAATGTCCACTTCGTTTGGAAGATTTTCCCCGAAAGGAACGGCGACCACGGCCTCGTGGAGGTTTGTCAATGCCACGAAAATTACTCCGAGGGGCCCCCTCCTGTTGGGTGGTAGTGGAAGAGGAAGTACGACCTCGTCTCGATTTACGATCCGCGGCGACGCCCGGACGACGAGCTACAGAAGCAATCAAGCGAGATGTCCGCTCATCACGAACCGAGGGCATAACAGACTCAATAGCATTGTTGAAGATGAACCTGGATGCCAAAGGTTGATGAAGCAATTGATCCTTAACCAAACAAGGGACATCCGGTTTGAGCACCTTAAGTAAGGAATCCCGTTGCGCTTGAACAAGTGAAACATAAGAATACGAACTAGCTTCGATGACTCGACGGTTAGCGTGAACGAGCGTGTCCATAAAACCACACAGATAAGCCACACGACCCGGAGATAAATAAGCCGACCCATCGACTCGAAGTGATGTAGGATCTAAAGCAATTCGAGAAGCCGCTAACAGAAACCAATCTGCGGTAGATGAAGCACGTTGTATTTCTTGCAACATTTCCACATTATTCTCCATAACTTTGGAAGTGACCGATAAAGGAGCCAACCTGGCCACCTTAGAAATGTGACTCAAATCCCGATCTCGTTTGGGTGGTTTGTCGGGCAACACGTTATCATGTATGTCAAAATGCAAACGAAAACGAGGTTTACGCAACTTGTTGTCGTCCTCTAATTGTCGATCAAACTTCACTAAATTATCCTTCCAGGCTGGTGATGGCGCACACGAAGGACGAGATGCAGACGTCGAAGACGTAAAGGCCGATGAAGCCGCCGTCCGACCTTCTATACGTGACGGCAGAACAATCGAAGCACGCAGCATATCCGGTAGCAACGATAAAAGCGCATCCATTTTATCTGAAAAATCCATCTTAGACGCAAGTTCCGGCTTTTCTTTTGAAGAGGTGGAATCATCAGAATCATCATCTGAACTCGACGAAACCGGCAAAGGCGGACGAGAGATGTGACTTCGGCGAGAAGTAGGCAAGTTATGGACGACCGCATGATCAAGAAACGGAGTCTGCGACAGATGAACGTGGCGATCTAGATCAGAAGGCGATACCGCAAGCCGTGGCAAACGGCGTGGAGACGCAGGAGAATGTAGAATTGAAGTACGAGAACGGCGAACCGAAGAACGGGAAGGCCGAAATGTAGTACTAGAATCACCCGGTGGATGAGAACTACGAACCGGAGAACGAGATCGTCGTACAGGCGAATGAGAACAACGCACATGTGAATACAAGCGATGTGGTGTAATAGAACGTCGCGGTGAAACAACAACCTGAACCGGGGAACGAGAACGTGAACGGCTTTGTGGTGTACGTGAGCGTCGAGTAGAAACATGGTACCGACGATGTGAAGAATCAACATCCGCAATAGTCGGAGACCCCAAATCAGCAATTTGAACACTCAAAGGTAGGTCCGAACGACCCACCATAGAACGAGAAACGGATTTAGAACTGCGTTTTGATTTAACCCGTAAAGGAGAAACCGACACACGGCGACGTTTATTTCGTTTAGAGGTAACGGAGTGTGATAAACCAATAGACAATGGAGAGGTCGAGATAGTATGCGACCCCACTGCCTTCTTTTGTCCGACGAGAACAATGGATTGCTCAGGCACGGCAGGTTTGGGGCGAGAAGCCTTTGTTGAAGTAGACAAAGGAACCGGTTTGGCTGCAGACATAGCCAAACCCGTACATGCTAGGCTGTCTAAAATCTGTGATTTATCTAGACGTAGAACCGTCCCGCTAGGCGGTATATTTACAGAGGCGGGCGAGTTCTGATTACTAAGACCATGGGAAACATTTAATGCAATTCCAACGATATCTTCGTTAGCTTTCATGTCATTTACAAGAGCAATTTCCAACAGGCGTTTGTCGACTTCCGAAAGGGACGGGTCGTCAGATGCCTGCAAAAGGTAAGCCCGTCTAGCCTGGGCGTAATTTCCCCACGCCAACGGGTCCCATAATACACACTCGGCGCAAGTACTTCGCCGATAACACAACTCTTTACAAGAAAAACAAACCGTGTGGGCGTCCAAACTGGACCAAAATTTCCCACACGAATTACATGCATTAGAAATCGGAATCTCAGACATAACTAATGAAAGAATTTCCGACAATAATGAAAGAATCTCTGACAAGAAAAGAAACACAAGTCAATCTGATAAGGATACTACGGGTCGTTAAACAACAACAACCCAGGTTGTATAAACACTTCCTTGATGTGCACTGGTCGAGGTACAACAGAGAAAAGAGGACTAGAATGGTTTGAGCAGAGCCTTTATAGTAATGCCGCTTGGATAGGTGGGAGAGCTCTCCTAGGGGCGGACAACTCTCCACTAGGGGAGCTAACTTTTAGTTTTAACTTCCGTTTTCTACGTTGTATCATCTTCCTGACGGAGATTAATAGGCATGAATTGAAACAGGTTTAAGATTTGGGAATCAAATATCAACATTTCTTTTCGATTCTCGCTTTCGAGATTTACTTTTACTGATTCAATCAATTTTCTGATGAAGTTCCACTATGATGAAATAGAAATATTGCAGAGAAAATACCCGATATACAGAAATAATTCAGTCGCTCGACGAAATTACTTCCACCGACCTGTTCAGAGCCTCTTCGTCCAGCGACTGCGAAAAATAGCTCGGGCAGCAGCCACGAGGACCCTTCATGGACAAAATTTTGCGAATATTTGGCGAAATTATCCCCTAATCCGACTGAAAAAGGTAACCGTAGGTACAAAGGTATGTCAGACTTTAAAATGTCTCTTATAACGAGTCGACTTTTCCGTCAGAAATTTCGCCGATATGTTGTGAAGTTGAAAGGGGTTGATCGCTCGCTCGCTCGCTTACTCAGACCCAGGGTTTCTCATTTCCAGCTTACAGTTGTGCGCTACATGCATACTTAGCCCGGATGTTTCGTCGTTGCTTTTTTAGGACTTTCCCTGTCATAATGCCGTCATTTATAGATAGTATAATTCCCGTTTAAATTGATGTCATTTAATCCAGACGTCTGGCATGAAACAGCGTGGGAGCCGATGTCACCTTTTCTCGGTTAGGCCGAGCGTCGAGTTGGGAGTGGAAATGCCGCTACTAAAACGGATGTGATTGGTCCGTTTGCAGCACTGCATATTCATGACATGACATCACAGAACACGGAGGGAGATCGGCGAGTATAAGATCCTGTAGCGACCATACGATAGAGAAGCATATAGGATTTTAATTTATTAAGATTGGACACAAGAGGCAAATGAAATGTAATTTACATCATCTTTATTTTGACAGTATTCTGACATATGATCTCCAACAGTAAAATGTACCGTACTGTACAAGATAACAGCAGGAACCAGTAATGGAATTCCATGAAAGTGTCTTCTTTGCCAAGCTCTTAGTGGTGGTAGGTCATGAGGCGAAACCTTGGGTACAAAAGGCTAAGCAGGCTAAACTCGGCAACATGTCTGACTGTGCAGCAAGTTGTACATCTCGAGGATTACAGCTCTTTTTCCTATGAAGTAGGCTCTCATTTGCAAATTGTCCGGTAATGAGTGAGTCAGTCCATCCGAATCCTTTCGTCGGCGAAATAAGGAGAACCGTTGACATTAGAACCTTGATTTTTGGCATGAACGTGCATTAGGAGACTGTTACCAGCAAGTTCTGAGCTGACCTAGTTTTGATAAAATTTAGGGACTAACCCAGGCATTTTTTGGGGACACCGGTCGAAAACATCCTGCGCAGTGGGCTTAAACCATGCTAAAATGGAGGCCCGCATGGATTTCATCAAGAAGCATGATGCGAGTGTGAAAATTTAGTCTCTCCACCTGCTGTACACAGGAAATAATCCATTATTTCTTCGATAAATAATAAAAGTCCATTAGATTGATTTTAAACCTCCTACGACCATGGAAATGGTCAGTCTTAGGTCAAGGTACACACTTAAATCATATCAAACCATACTTCGTAGGTCCGATGACCGGAGTCACACTATTCATGTTGAAATTACTATGAGTTATTAATATATCAGGAGAAGATAGGAATTGAAATAAGTTGGTGGAGCAAAATGGATGTCTCCTGTCTGGCATCACCACAGGCATACTGGATCCTAGCCAGATATACACATCACATTTTACGGAGTTACTTTTTGAAATAATAAACTATTCTAGAGTCAGTTTTCATGAGCAGAATCGCTATCAACCAACATGCTGAACAGTCTATCTAGGCGGATACAACTCTGTATAATACTACAGCATAGTGAGACAGTTATTGTAGACAGTTCTTGTAGAAAAATCAAACTTGAGAGATAAAAATACCTCTTGAGAGTTGAAGAGCACTTCCAGCTAGGTGGATTGCTTCCATCTGATTCACTTGCATTCCAATGGAAGAACAGCAGCAGCACAGATTCTCTAAGAAATAGATGACTTACCATGGTGTAGCATTAGTTTCAGGCATACGTACTACATATTTTCTGTCCACAAAAATTGACTCAAGGGTAGTTTCTTATTTCAAATGGTGACTAATGGTGCAACAGTAAGCAGCAGATTTCCAACAGAATGGCCATGGGGTATTTTCTTGAATCAAGAGAATCGTGGAATTGAAGCCCCCGGAATATTCATTATTTAATTATTATAGTCGGGTAATTAAATGTCACTTTTATACGAATACAGCTCACATAGTCAATTTTGGAATTATGCAGGTTAACTTACTTATAAACGCAGGTTGACATACTTGTAAATGCAGGTCTGTAATTATGGGGCGATTACATGCGATGTCGTTTTCACAGAAATCGAGCAATTGAAGGTATAGTCATTATTTTTTTCTAAATGCTGAAGGTGCACTTCATTAAAACTCACTCATGTTTCACACATGAAAAATCATTCTCTCAACCTTTGGATGAGTGGAAAATCAACGATTTTCTCCCTTTTATCTCATTTCCATGAGAAGACCCACCCACCCACCAAAGACAGCGCACCTGAAGTGCATCCTTACACAAAATACGGACATTTGTAACTATTCTTTTTTATTTTTTTGTAACTGCTACATCTTCTTTCAGCTGCACCAGCTGAAAACTGTCAATTCAGCCAGCACAAATGGGTAACTGCTCAGTGCCATCTCAGAAGAACCAGTTTTGACATGGGAAGATGTGTCCCAGTGAAATAGATCCTCAAAAGTCCCACTCTGCCTGAATGGGATTAAGCAGTAGATCTACTATTCAGGCCCTGGTTAAGGAGATTTTCAGTGTTCGTAGCCTGAAATTTTGGGGTCACGAAAAGTCCACAGAGAAATCATAATTTTCACCACTGTCCAGACTCATCGCCCCTGTCAATGCATCTGATAACTTTCCTGCCAAAACATCTGTAAGAGAGAGAAATATAGAAAACAAAATAAGGTTCCTTGAAAGATTAACATGAAAAGCACTAGGAACATATATAAACAAGAAAGTTTGGACAGATTGAGCAAAATGGTTTTAGAAAAAATACATCTAGGGAAAAAAGAATTCCCCAATCAAGTGAATTTTCTCCATCAACTTTGATCAGGAACAATATCAATGGATGGGTTAAAGTAGTCCGCTGGTGATTTTGGGCATTGGTAGTTATTTTCGATGTTTTTGCCTGATTTTCCCAGTGGGTTATCTTCCAGATAGGGTTTTTCTTTAAAAGTCTTCTGGCCGAGATTTTGCACAGCAACATTCATCCAATTTGATAAATTTTGATAGACATTGTGATTATCTTCACAGTTAGAATATTAGAACTAGAGCCGTAGGCACTGAAACGTGGCTATTTAAATGTAAAATAGGCTGTTGGAATAATTCCACTAACTCTTTGATGTTCAGTTCCATGGCGAAGAGCCATACAATTTGTAGTCTCACATATTTCTCTCAATAAAGATCTATAGTGCATTAGTGTAATTGTACACATATATATTTAAAAAAATAACTTCTGACTGATGGGACAGACATTTATTATGAAACCAACCTGATGAAATGATAAATAATGTCTTCTCTGCATGTTACCAATATTTGTAAAATATTTTTACTTTTTCAGATTATAGAAAGCATATCCTTCAGCAGTAAATGACAAAAGATGAATATTGAGATACAATGTAAAATACTCATGGTTAGATGGACTGGATCTATGCTGGGGGGGGATTTGGCTTAATGTCACACTCAAGTTTGTTTCACTCATATGGTGACAGTCAGTTTGGTTGGTGGAGGAAGCCGGAGTACCCGGAGAGAACCACCGCCCTTCGGCAAGTAACTGACAAACTTTCACACATTGACCAGCTGGGCTCGAACTCGTGCCGGTTCAGCGTGATCTATGCTGGGATGTATCCTCTCATCGCATCATATTATTTACATGTACCTCCACCTGCGAGTACACTCCTAGTTTGGAAGATTATAAATTCTTACAATGGTAGTATGCAGACTTGTACATGTAGCTTTACTGCTATCTAAACATAATGACTTGGACTTTGACCCTATCAATTGACCCTATCAGCTAAGTGAATCAAGCCATTGACCTAGGTCATGCATGTGTGATGCATGTGTCTATATTCTAAATAGTATAGAGGGTCTGGTGGAGGGGATGTTTGTGTGGTAGCCCTAAGTTTACATACCCTGTATGAATGGAAGCCTAGAAAATTAGAATTTCTTGCCAACATGGCAAACATATGATAAGACAATGCTATTCTATGGATAACAACTTCTAGTATAGTATCAAAAAAAAAATATGATAACTATTTTCTTCTGTATATGTTAAGTGTTCTAAATAAAGTTTTTATCAAACCAACGATTTGTGACATCCTTTCAGGAAAACACTCTAAGTCAACCTCTGAATAGTATCCATTTTGTATTCATGCTCTAAAGCAGGAAATCTCTGTGAAAATGACATATGAACATATATCAGAATAACAGAAAATATTTAACTCCACTAATATAGACCAGGTGAATCAAAATCTAGCCAAAATAGTTGACCAAATTATCTGCAGTAGCTGAATAACTTGAGGACTTTTTTCTTCTGCTCTTCCTCTCAAAGCCTAAAGCAGTTAAATAAACAACCAGTCACCCTGGCAACGGTACCAAATGTGCTCAAGTTTTTCCCCACTACAATACAGGACCATTAGTCCCTACGGGTCTACATAGCCCCGTAAAAAGTTAAATACTATTTATATGATTTTTTCATGAATATGCTTCAAAACCAGGGCTATTCCCTATGTTTTCTGGGTTATCAAATGGAGCATGAGTCACTCCATTTAACAATGTCTGCAGCTAAAAAATGCACACCAACCTAGATTTTTTCTCTCTTTTCCCTCATATTATTCAAAAAGTTAATTACTTTGATTTACCACCAGCAGACATCATTAAAATACAGTGCCAAAGAAATTGGAACTCTTCAATGTGGGGAGGTTATTTCAGTCAAAAGACTACAGAGTTTTCGTGAGGCCAGAATGACTGTCAAGATGCCATAATATTTGATTGTGTATTACAGGTCTCAATTCTTTGGCAGAAATGTACTGGATTTGAACCAGTGTATAGCATATGTTTGTCCATTTTAATTAGTCGTCTACTTAGAATCTTTTCAAAAATCAGTAGTTAACTCAGCATAAATTTTCTTTTTTTGCAGCGTGTAGAACAAACTGAAGTCTACAGAACAAACTGAACTCTACAAAATGACTACCATTTCTCTGTGATATCGATAATATATCACGCTTGAAATAACTTTGTAATTCTCTCCATATAAAACTCCAGTACATTTGTTTCATGTACCAGGCCTCAATTACATAGAGAGACGTCATAATGTATTCATAACCACTGGCACAAAGGTCACTGATTCCGTATTATATAAGTAATAACAGGCAGTCCGTTAGATTGTCGCTTTTATCACATGCCCAGTGAAATTGCCGAATGACGAACCGGGCACCTCTCTATGACCGTACACGAAAACACGAATACATTATGATGTCTCCCTATGTAATTGAGGCCCGGTACATGAAACAACTGTACTGCAACTTTATATGGAGAGAATTACAATGTTATGATTTTTGACAAGCTCCAAAGTAGACGACTAATTAAAATGGACAGACTACAGATTCAAATGATCAACGGGAATGTTTTCAACCTTCAAACAGGGTTATCTCCCCTTATGCCAAGTCGACTGACATTGCCTTAATTCACTTTTACATAGAGCCCTGTACCAAAACGTCATTTCACAAAACCTGAATCTTACCAGTCAAACAGTCCTTATCAACATACTAAATACTAAGATATTTAATTTTTCAGATGTGAATGTGAGCAATTGATTCCAAACATTGCTGATTTTTTTTTTTCAAACAACCGTTATCTTTGATGTAGTGTTGTTGTTTTGGAAAAGGGATGAACAGTTATTTAATTAGTCACCAATGGGGATCGCCAGCCACACTAGGCGGCGCTAGTGCTCCAACAGGTAAAGAAGACGTGGCGTCATAAAACAAACAATTATAATGTCGTTACATTATGGCGTTGCCTTTGTGATGTCCTGGAAAACGACATGGGCATGCGCCAGTTACCTCTTGGTACACGAAGCCACCTGGTGTCAGTTCGAGCTGGCGAACCCCATTGTTTGTTTTCTTTTGTCTACCGAATCTCCCAAATGCACTGCAGTTGATTAAAGTTCTGGTTAATTGAAGTTGTTGCGATACAGAGCAGTTAGGAGAATCTTGCACTTATATTCTCCGTCAAAGGCTACATGGCTTGGTGAAGACGCACTGTGCGGAGAATGCCACTGGGGCGTTTTTCCACTCTCGGTAAGTGACTGAAGGCAGGGTCGATCGTCATGACTGAGATAACCCTGTTTGGAGGTTGGAATGTTTTGTAATCACTTTCTATGTTACGATTGGCAATCTGGTCCTACTAAGGGTCACATGATACAGCTGTTTGTCACTCCAAATATGGAGAGTTCTTCCACTGTTTTCACCATCACAAAACTTCAACATTATTGTAACCAAATCCATCATACCTTTATAGTTTGTAGCACTGCAAGTTCGATTATATAAGGGATCATAAAATGAGGTTATATGATATTCCAGCTCAGTTTGTCCAGATTAGGAAGGATAATAAAATGATTCCAATGTTTTCACTAATGCATGATGGATAACAGTGGTCAAATTTACTAGACTGGACTATTTACTAGACAGTCGACTATTTACTAGACTAGACTGGACTATTTACTAGACTGGACTATGGACTAAATACTAGACTGGACTATGGACTATTTACTAGACTGGACTATTTACTAGACTGGACTATTTACTAGACTGGTCTATTTACTAGACTGGACTATTTACTAGACTGGTCTATTGACTAGACTGGACTATCTACTAGACTGGACTATCTACTAGACTGGACTATCTACTAGATTGGACTATAGTTAGACTGGACTAGACTGGACTATTTACTAGACTGGACTATTTACTAGACTGGACTATTTCATCAATATTGATTAAGAATTAGTCGCGGTATTATCATAACTTTATACACTACCTGATTTCTTCCTTTGCTTCTTCATTTTCTTGAAATCCTTTTTCCTGCTTCTATTTAGCTGTTCATTACCAGCGACTTTCCCTGGTATTTTAGCCTTGGCTGAGGCCTCTGACAGACTCAATGTTGATGACGTATTCACCCCACTGCCAGGCAATGAAACTGTAACATCCTTCAACTGAAATGGCATGTGTAGTACAAAATACTTATTGGAATTCTGAAAACAAATAACTTATACTATTGATAACAAAATATATACAGAGGAATATAATAATGCTGTAAGGTAACTCAAATTTACAGGTGTATACATGGTGGGGGTGAAGGGGATTGCACGAAATGAAGCCCAGACAAGCTCAGTAGTTAGGTGGCATTGCACGGTTTCGTACTAAAAATGAGGGAGTTTCTCAATGGTGTAGGGGTCATACAGTGGAATTCCCCCCAGAACAGACATGTAAAATTGAAAATGCCATTTTTTAGATTGCATTGATATAAATTCAGCCTAAAGGTTGAGAGAAAATGAGAATTAATGAATTTAGAAAAAAATTATGAAATTTAGTGCAGAATTGGTGGTGAGGTCATGCACATGGGAACGAGGTTATCGTTTAGGCGCCAATTTCGTCACACTGACAGATGACAGAAAATAACATTTCCACATTTTTGGAAGCTGGTGGAGTCACTTGACAAAGTCATAGTGAATATCAACATCTCATTTGTGTAGTGCATACCTCAGCCGTCAGGTGAACTTGGTGTATTTTGTCGAAAATCAGATCACATTTGGATGTTGTTGTTGTTGTGGAAATGACAGGTCAGTTACGCAATTTTTTCCCCAAACGTTCTATGTTTTGGCATAAAAATGTTCCTGAGATAGACTTTTTTTGATATATGATATATGAATAGTTTTTGTGTTTAGAGCGGTATCACAGCAAGGCACCAAAAGTAGGGCTAAAACACAGCAAGCCTGTAAGACATGGTACACAGCACCCTTAGCAGGTCTACCGCTGGCAAGCCTGTCTGAAAGTTCACATTACTTCCCCTCCACAGATTTTGTCAAAAAGGCTCCCTGAATAACGCATAAAGGTGTCTCGTGTCCTGAACATCATGTGCCGAACAAATACCTGCAAACATCACAAACGGCTTTGGTTTCACCATCCTCGCTAAAACCAGGGTTATCTCTATCCTAGATACCCCTGGTTCACTTGGGCACTGTATGTGTTCAATGTAAAGCAACATCCTGGATATATTGACCAATCAGATCACTTGTTTACATCGACCAAGGAGACTGTGACAAGAGAATCGAAAGCACCATAGCTTGTGGGATATACCCGGTGGCAGATGAACACGCACATTTTCAACAACCATAAACATAAATAAATATAGCCGCGAGCGGCAATGCAGGGGGCCAAGATACAGTCCAGTCTTGGTCTCCTTCAAAAAACACTTTTTCTTGGTCAGCAGCACGTGGGAAACACGATTCTGGCCTTTGTTTGTGCCCCAGATGGCTCCTTCATCGAAATCGAAATGTTAGTACGTTGAAATAGGTAGAGAAAACTGTCCCTGGAGTCCACACAAAGCCTTGAATGGAGAAAGTTGAGCTTGGAAATTGGTCGCCCGGAGATTGCGCTTCGGATAGTTTGCTTTTTTGAAGTATACTTTCAGCCATGTGCTCAGACCTGCGGACATGTCACGTTCTACCATACCTCAGAAATTATTTATACGATCATGCTGTAATTTCACTGTCATCATAGCAGTTACACAAGGAGTATGCATGCTGAAGCTCAGAATAAGCCGACTTGTTCTTTGTGTAATATTGAACAACAATGCTTCTCAAATTGTGTGATTTTCGGCATTATTTGAAAATTTGACAGTTTTGATTCCTCTATAGCGGCAAAACTATTGAAGCTAGGTAAAAATGGTTGACATACTTCCGAAAGGGCTGCTGCTGGACAATATAATGCAACAAACTGCAAGGCTGTACCTTTCGTAGTTCCAGAGTTATAGCCGGTCCAATATGTGTTCCGTTTTTGACAAAAGTCAAGATGGCGGCCAAACCACGTGACCTAGGAGCAAAATTTTTGCATATTCTGGATCGCCATATCGCAATGCATATATGTAGTCACTTTCCCCATCCAAATCCGTTAACTGAAAATCCGATAATTCTGATTGGTCAATGGCGGCCATTTTGTTTTTCCCAGCAAATTTTCGTCAACGATTTTGAATGACCCTCACCCATCGGTCATATGTACCAAGTTTGGAGTTAATCGGTTCAGTGGTTCTAGAGAAGAAGATCTTTGAAAAAATATTTTTTTGAAGGGTAAATCCAAGATGGCCGCCGAAGCTTTTGACCAATCGGCTCCATTAGGGGATATGCATCAGTTCCCATCTGGCCCAATCACCATGTGAAGTTTCAACTGCATCGGTGTATCGGTGTTGACTCTACGAATGGTACAAAATCCGGCGGAAGAAAAAGAATAATAAATATAGCCGCGAGCGGCAATCCTCGGGTTGCAAGCACATATCGCAGGCAATGAACCAACAACAGTAGTTTTAGCCCTGGAAGTCGATTTGCCAAAACGTTATTTATTCCTTTTAGATCTAACGTACATAGTTACCACTGAAGAACAATCTGTCAATTCGCAAATTTGGGTGATTTGAAATGGTTAACATACTTCCGAAAGAGCTTCTCCTGGACAACATAATGCAACAAACCGCAAGGCTGTACCACCTATAGTTCCAAAGTTATAGACCCTAAATATGTTGTCATTTTCTGACAAAACTCAAGATGGCGGTCAAACCACGTGACCCAGGACCAAAATTTTTGCACATTCGTGATCGCCATATCACAATGCATATATGTAGCCACTTTCTCCGTCCAAATCCGTCATTGAAAAACCGACAATTTTGATTGGTCAATGGCGGCCATCTTGTTTTACGGAGCAAATTTTCAAATCGTATTATGAGAGCCCCAGATACATAGATCATGTGTACCAAGTTTCGAGTCAATCGATCCAGGGGTTCCAGAGGAGAAGATCTTTGAAATAATACTTTTTTGGAGGGTAAATCCAAGATGGCCGCCGGGGCTTTTGACCAATCGGCTTCTTCTTTTGATATGCATTAGATCTCCCGATCCCCAATGACTATGCGAAATTTCAACTACATCACTACAGTGGTGTTGAAGAAAAACAGGTTACAAAATCTGCCGGAATAATAATAATAATAAATATAGCCGCGAGCGGCAATCCTCGGGTTGCAAGCACATATCGCCGGCAATGAACCAACAGCAGTAGTTTTAGAACTGGAAGCCACCTTATTTGGCAAAACGTCATTTGCTTCCCTTTAGATCTAACCTATATAGTTACCACTGAAGAACAATCTGTCAGTTCGCAAATTTGGGTGATTTACATCTGAGAATAGTGGGGATACTATTGAAGCTACGTTGAAATGGTTGACATACTTCCGAGAGAGCTCCTCCTGGACAATATAATGCAACAAACTGCAAGGTTGTACCACCTATAGTTCCAGAGTTATAGTCCCTAAAAGATGTGTTCAGTTTCTGACAAAATTCAAGATGGCTGCCAAACCACGTGACCGAGCACCAAAATTTTTGCATATTCGTGATCGCCATATCACAATGCATATATGTAGCCACTTTTCCCGTCCAAATCCGTCATTTGAAAAACCGACAATTTTGATTGGTCAATGGCGGCCATTTTGTTTTACGCAGCAAATTTTCGAATTATAATCTGAGAGCCCCAGATCCATAGATCATGTGTCTCAAATTTCGACTCAATCGACCAAGCGGTTCCAGAGAAGAAGATCTTTGAAAAAATATTTTTTTGCAGGGTAAATCCAAGATGGCCGCTGAACCCTTCGAACAATCACAACCAATTTTCAATATGCACTAGATCTCCACATGTCTAATATGTGTGTGAAGTATGAGCATGATCGGCCGGGTGGTTGCTGACATTTAGCAATCACAAAATCACGGAGAAGAATAAGAATAAAAAGAATAATAAGAAATATAGCCGCGAGCGGCAATGCAGGGGGCCAAGATACAGTCCAGTCTTGGCCTCCTTTAAAAAACACTTTTTCTTGGTCAGCAGCACGTGGGAAACACGATTCTGGCCTTTGTTTGCGCCCCAGATGGCTCCTTCATCGAAATCGAAATGTTAGTAGGATAAAATAGGTAGAGAAATCTGTCCCTGGAGTCCACACAAAGCCTTGAATGGAGAAAGTTGAGCTTGGAAATTGGTCGCCCGGAGATGGCGCTTCGGATAGTTTGCTTTTTTGAAGTATACTTTCAGCCATGTGCTCAGACCTGCGGACATGTCACGTTCTACAATACCTCAGAAATTATTTATACGATCATGCTGTAATTTCACTGTCATCATAGCAGTTACACAAGGAGTATGCATGCTGAAGCTCAGAATAATCCGACTTGTTCTTTGTGTAATATTGAACAATAATACTTCTCAAATTATGTGATTTTCGGCATTATTTGAAAATTTGACAGTTTTGATTCCTCTATAGCGGCAAAACTATTGAAGCTAGGTAAAAATGGTTGACATATTTCCGAAAGGGCTGCTGCTGGACAATATAATGCAACAAACTGCAAGGCTGTACCTTTCGTAGTTCCAGAGTTATAGCCGGTCCAATATGTGTTCCGTTTTTGACAAAATTCAAGATGGCGGCCAAACCACGTGACCTAGAAGGAAAATTTTTGCATATTCTGGATCGCCATACCGCAATCCATATATGTAGTCACTTTCCCCATCCAAATCCGTCATTTGAAAATCCGATAATTCTGATTGGTCAATGGCGGCCATTTTGTTCTTCCCAGCAAATTTTCGTCAAGGATTTTGAATGACCCTCACCCATCGGTCATATGTACCAAGTGTCATGTCAATCGGTTTAGCGATTCAGGACAAGAAGATTTTCAAAGTTTTCAAAATTTTTTGGTTAAATCCAAGATGGCCGCCGAAGCTTTCGGCCAATCGGCTTCATTGGAGGATATGCATCAGTTCCCATATGGGCTAATTACCATGTGAAGTTTCAGCGACATCGGTGTATCGGTGTTGACTGTACGGATGGTACAAAATCCGGCGGAAGAAGAAGAAGAAGAAGAAGAAGAATAATACCAATAACAATAGGTGACCAGCCATACGGCTTGGCCCCCTAATAATACCCCTAATAAATGGATTTAGAGCTTCAAAAAACACTTTTTCTTGGTCAGCAGCACGTGGGAAACACGATTCTGGCCTTTGTTTGCGCCCCAGATGGCTCCTTCATGGAAATCAAAATGTTAGTACGTTGAAATAGGTACAGAAAACGGTCCCTGGAGTCCAGACAATGACTTGAATGGAGAAAGTTAAGCTTGGAAATTGGTCGCCCGGAGATAGCGCTTCTCACAGTCTGCTTTTGTAAAGTATAGTTTCAGTCAGATGCTCACACCTACTCAAATTTTACGTTCTATCATACCTCTGAAACCATTCGAACGATCACAATGTAATTTCTCTGTCAGGACAGCCTTAATACAAGGAGTATGTGCGCCAAAACTAAGAATAATCCGACTCGTCGTTCGTGTAATATTACACAAATGTACTTCTCAAATTAGGTGATTTTCGACATTGTCTGAAAATTTGACAATTTTGATTCCTCTATAGCGGCAAAACTATTGAAGCTACGTTAAAATGGATGGCATATTTCCGAAAGAGCTACTCCTGGAGAATATAATGCAACAAACTGCAAGGCTGTACCCCCCACAGTTCCAGAGTTATAGCCTGTACAAGATGTGTTCCGTTTCTGACAAAATTCAAAATGGCGGCCAAACCACGTGACCTAGAAGGAAAATTTTTACATATTCGTGATCGCCAAATGGTAATGCATATGTGTAGTCACTTTCCCCATCCAAATTCGTCATTTGAAAATCCGACAATTTTGATTGGTCAATGGCGGCCATCTTGTTTTACGGAACAAATTTTCAAAAGCAAATCTGAGAGCCCCAGATCCATTGAGCATGTGTGCCAAGTTTCGAGTCAATCGACCAGCGGTTCCAGACGAGAAGATCTTGAAAGATTTTAGGGAAAATGCAAGATGGCCGCCGAACCATCTGACCAATCAGCTTCTTCTTTTGATATGCACTAGATCTCACATTCCCCAATATTTATGTGAAGTTTCAGCGATATCGGCGTATCGGTGTTGACTGTACGAGTGACGTAAAATCTGGTGGAAGAAGAATAAGAATAATAATAATAATAATAATAATAATAATACCAATAACAAAAGGTGACCAGCCATACTGGCTTGGCCCCCTAAATATAGCCGCGAGCGGCAATGTAGGGGCCAAGATTTCCATTATATATACTACACATTTTCCGGAAAGTTTAATTTGTCAAGATTGCGAGCGCCTTAGGTCGAGTGTGAACTTTCATCCTTATGCGCTATTATCCAAACAATTGCTAAAAGATAAACTATTGAAAGTCTATGGTTTTCTGTATGAGTCCGCTGTATCTGGGCACTGAATTTATGTCGCTCAATACTAATTGCGTCCATGTACATCAACATACTTCAAACAGCATGCTAATTGGGGGCGGAAATTGTATGCCTGCCCTTGCAACAACGCGAATGCATTCTTACTGTCAATTCCAAACACACATACATATATATATCCCCTCAATCAAAATTGGTGACCTGTTCCAGAAACTTCAGCCACGAATCGTGTGAACAAACAACGACAAGATACAGTGGCAGAGATGCCGTTTCAATTACGTATTTTGGCGCGCGATTTTAGTCGACTGGGTATTGTTCCCAAATTGGTAATGAAATGTCTACCTTGTTTGCACCCGCCCATTCGTGCTTCAACTGGGAACATTCCACGTAAACGGCGACATCAAATACTCCCTCGTTTCAGGGACTTTAATCATCGACACCTAAATGATATCCCTGCCGAGCAGCCAAGTTCCTACGCTGCAGCCGTGAGAGGAACACTCGCGCGTATTTGAAGACAGACGCGCGCACTTCCGATGAATCAAAATATTCACCTTTTTTGTTTACGAATACCAGGATCGCTGGATCGCTAACCCTCTGTCTACCCTGTATTGTGTCAAACTAACGGCTCTCTCGTAACTGTTCAAGTTTTCCACAATTACTGTTCCCGGTACGGAGTCATTGTCAACGAAAGAACACAGCATTGGAAGTAAAGGCACCAAATTGTGGTGCCTGTAACTATTGCGGTTCCAGAGAAGAAGTATCTTAGAGTGCTTTAGAAAATCCAAGATGTGCTTCTGCTTGTAAACATTTCGACTCAATCTGGCATCCTTGATATGCGGCTAGATCTAATAGAGGTCAACCACCACGAATCCGCCATATTCTGCATTGGCGTATCCCATAACATACATATAGTCACTTCCAGCTATCGAAACTGCTGCTTGAAAATCTGATAATTGACCAATTTGGGTGAACTTTCGATTGAGAAGGGAAATCATTGAAGCCAGGTAAAAACGGTTACACATATTTCCTGAAAGAGCTGCTCCTGGACAATATAATGTAACAAACTGCAAGGTTGTACCACCCATAGTTCCAGAGTTATAGCCGGTACAAGATGAGTCCAATTTTTGACAAAATTCAAGATGGCGGCCAAACCACGTGACCCAGGAGCATGATTTTTACATATTCGTGATCGCCATACCACAATGCATATATGTAGTCACTTTCCCCTTCCAAATCCGTCATTTGAAAATCCGACAATTTTGATTGGTCAATGGCGGCCATCTCGTTTTACGGAACAAATTTTGAAATGCAAATCTGAGAGCCCCAGATCCATTGAGCATGTGTACCAAGTTTCGAGTCAATCGACCAAGTGGTTCCAGAGAAGAAGATCTTTGAAATCATACTTTTTTGGAAGGTAAATCCAAGATGGCCGCCGAAGTTTTTGGCCAATCAGCTTAATTGGGGGATATGCAGTAGTTCCAATATGGGCCAATCACCATGTGAAGTTTCAGCGATATCGGCGTATCGGTGTTGACTGTACGAGTGACGTAAAATCTGGTGGAAGAAGAATAAGAATAATAATAATAATAATAATAATAATAATAATAATAATAATACCAATAACAAAAAGTGACCAGCCATACTGGCTTGGCCCCCTAATAATACCCCTAATAAATGGATTTAGAGCTTCAAAAAACACTTTTTCTTGGTCAGCAGCACGTGGGAAACACGATTCTGGCCTTTGTTTGAGTCCTTAGACGGCTCCTCTATATCATCGAAATCGAAATGTTAGTACGTTGAAATAGGTACAGAAAACGGTCCCTGGAGTCCAGACTATGACTTGATTGGAGAAAGTTGAGCTTGGAAATTAGTCGCCCGGAGATAGCGCTTCTCCCAGTCTGCTTTTCTAAAGTTTACCTTCAGCCATATGCGCAGACCTGCTCAAATTTGACCCACTACCATACCTCCGAAACTATTAAAACCATCATGCTGAAATTTCACTGTCATCATACCCCTTACACAAGGAGTATGTATGCCAAATTTCAGAATAATCCGACTGGTCGTTTGTGTTATATTGAACAAAGGCACTTTTTAGATTATGTGATTTTTGGCAAATTGATTCGTCTGTAACTCGAAAACTATCAGAGCTAGACCCCTAGACTACATCATCCGAAAAATAGCTTAGGACCTGGAGCATACAATGCAACAAAAATCCGGTCAAAATCTGCTAATATCAAATTTGACCTATTTTCGTAGGTCACTTTTGGTCATTTTTTCCCCCACGCAACAACTTCTCTTTCACACATTTTAACAGGCTTGGACTGCCGATGACATTTGCCAAATATTGAAACAATCGGCGTAATGGTTCAGAAGAAAAAGATATTTTTAGGTTTCGGATAAAATCCAAGATGACGGCCAAAGTTTGTGACCAATCAGAATGTCAGACCCTCGGTGTACAACTGGGAACTGTTTTTGATACGTTTTTGAAGTTTGGATGTCACTGGTGTGATATTGAACAAAACTACTTCCCAAATTATGTAATTTCTGGCATTATTTGAAAAAAATCGAACAATTTTGATTCCTCTATAGCGGCGAAACTATTAGAGCTGCGAAAAATTGAAACGCATACTTGTGAAAGAGCTGCTTCTAAAGAGCAAAATGCAATCGATCCGAAGTCTGTATCTCTCATGGTTCTAGAGTTACGGCTCTTCAAACCTGCGTTTATTTTGCGACAAAATTCAAGATGGCGGCCAAACCACGTGACATAGGAGCAAACTTTTTACATATTCGTGATCGCCATATTGTAATGCATATACGTAGTCACTTTTCCGATACAAATCCGTTAAATGAAAATCCGACAATTTTGATTGGTCAATGGCGGCCATCTTGTTTTACGGAACAAATTTTCAAATGCAAATCTGAGAGCCCCAGATCCATTGAGCATGTGTACCGAGTTTCGAGTCAATCGACCCAGTGGTTCCAGAGAAGAAGATCTTTGAAATCATACTTTTTTGGAAGGTAAATCCAAGATGGCCGCCGAAGCTTTTGGCCAATCAGCTTAATTGGGGGATATGCAGCAGTTCCAATATGGGCCAATCACCATGTGAAGTTTCAGCGATATCGGCGTATCGGTGTTGACTGTACGAGTGACGTAAAATCTGGTGGAAGAAGAATAAGAATAATAATAATAATAATAATAATAATAATAATAATAATAACAAAAGGTGACCAGCCATACTGGCTTGGCCCCCTAATAATACCCCTAATAAATGGATTTAGAGCTTCAAAAAACACTTTTTCTTGGTCAGCAGCACGTGGGAAACACGATTCTGGCCTTTGTGGGAAACACGATTCTGGCCTTTGTTTGCGTCCTAGACGGCTCCTTCATCGAAATCGAAATGTTAGTACGTTGAAATAGGTACAGAAAACGGTCCCTGGAGTCCAGACTATGACTTGATTGGAGAAAGTTGAGCTTGGAAATTAGTCGCCCGGAGATAGCGCTTCTCCCAGTCTGCTTTTCTAAAGTTTACCTTCAGCCATATGCTCAGACCTGCTCAAATTTGACCCACTACCATACCTCCGAAACTATTAAAACCATCATGCTGAAATTTCACTGTCATCATACCCCTTACACAAGGAGTATGTATGCCAAATTTCAGAATAATCCGACTGGTCGTTTGTGTTATATTGAACAAAGGCACTTTTTATATTATGTGATTTTTGGCAAATTGATACGTCTGTAACTCGAAAACTATCAGAGCTAGACCCCTAGACTACATCATCCGAAAAATAGCTTAGGACCTGGAGAATACAATGCAACAAAAATCCGGTCAAAATCTGCTAATATCAAATTTGACCTATTTTCGTAGGTCACTTTTGGTCATTTTTTCCCCCACGCAACAACTTCTCTTTCACACATTTGAACAGGCTTGGACTGCCGATGACATTTGCCAAATATTGAAACAATCGGCGTAATGGTTCAGAAGGAAAAGATATTTTTAGGTTTCGGATAAAATCCAAGATGGCGGCCAAAGTTTGTGACCAATCAGAATGTCAGACCCTCGGTGTACAACTGGGAACTGTTTTTGATACGTTTTTGAAGTTTGGATGTCACTGGTGTGATATTGAACAAAACTACTTCCCAAATTATGTAATTTCTGGCATTATTTGAAAAAATCGAACAATTTTGATTCCTCTATAGCGGCGAAACTATTAGAGCTGCGAAAAATTGAAACGCATACTTGTGAAAGAGCTGCTTCTAAAGAGCAAAATGCAATCGATCCGAAGTCTGTATCTCTCATGGTTCTAGAGTTACGGCTCTTCAAACCTGCGTTTATTTTGCGACAAAATTCAAGATGGCGGCCAAACCACGTGACAAAGGAGCAAAATTTTTACATATTCGTGATCGCCATATTGTAATGCATATATGTAGTCACTTTCCCGATACAAATCCGTTAAATGAAAATCCGACAATTTTGATTGGTCAATGGCGGCCATCTTGTTTTACGGAACAAATTTTGAAATGCAAATCGGAGAGCCCCAGATCCATTGAGCATGTGTACCGAGTTTCGAGTCAATCGACCCAGTGGTTCCAGAGAAGAAGATCTTTGAAATCATACTTTTTTGGAAGGTAAATCCAAGATGGCCGCCGAAGCTTTTGGCCAATCAGCTTAATTGGGGGATATGCATTAGTTCCAATATGGGCCAATCACCATGTGAAGTTTCAGCGATATCGGCATATCGGTGTTGACTGTACGAGTGACATAAAATCTGGTGGAAGAAGAATAATAATAATAATACCAATAACAAAAGGTGACCAGCCATACTGGCTTGGCCCCCTAATAATACCCCTAATAAATGGATTTAGAGCTTCAAAAAACACTTTTTCTTGGTCAGCAGCACGTGGGAAACACGATTCTGGCCTTTGTTTGCGTCCTAGACGGCTCCTTCATTGAAATCGAAATGTTAGTACGTTGAAATAGGTACAGAAAACGGTCACTGGAGTCCAGACTATGACTTGATTGGAGAAAGTTGAGCTTGGAAATTAGTCGCCCGGAGATAGCGCTTCTCCCAGTCTGCTTTTCTAAAGTTTACCTTCAGCCATATGCTCAGACCTGCTCAAATTTGACCCACTACCATACCTCCGAAACTATTAAAACCATCATGCTGAAATTTCACTGTCATCATACCCCTTACACAAGGAGTATGTATGCCAAATTTCAGAATAATCCGACTGGTCGTTTGTGTTATATTGAACAAAGGCACTTTTTATATTATGTGATTTTTGGCAAATTGATTCGTCTGTAACTCGAAAACTATCAGAGCTAGACCCCTAGACTACATCATCCGAAAAATAGCTTAGGACCTGGAGAATACAATGCAACAAAAATCCGGTCAAAATCTGCTAATATCAAATTTGACCTATTTTCGTAGGTCACTTTTGGTCATTTTTTCCCCCACGCAACAACTTCTCTTTCACACATTTGAACAGGCTTGGACTGCCGATGACATTTGCCAAATATTGAAACAATCGGCGTAATGGTTCAGAAGAAAAAGATATTTTTAGGTTTCGGATAAAATCCAAGATGGCGGCCAAAGTTTGTGACCAATCAGAATGTCAGACCCTCGGTGTACAACTGGGAACTGTTTTTGATACGTTTTTGAAGTTTGGATGTCACTGGTGTGATATTGAACAAAACTACTTCCCAAATTATGTAATTTCTGGCATTATTTGAAAAAATCAAACAATTTTGATTCCTCTATAGCGGCGAAACTATTAGAGCTGCGAAAAATTGAAACGCATACTTGTGAAAGAGCTGCTTCTAAAGAGCAAAATGCAATCGATCCGAAGTCTGTATCTCTCATGGTTCTAGAGTTACGGCTCTTCAAACCTGCGTTTATTTTGCGACAAAATTCAAGATGGCGGCCAAACCACGTGACATAGGAGCAAAATTTTTACATATTCGTGATCGCCATATTGTAATGCATATATGTAGTCACTTTCCCGATACAAATCCGTTAAATGAAAATCCGACAATTTTGATTGGTCAATGGCGGCCATCTTGTTTTACAGAACAGATTTTCAAATACAAATCTGAGAGCCCCAGATCCATTGAGCATGTGTACCAAGTTTCGAGTCAATCGACCCAGTGGTTCCAGAGAAGAAGATCTTTGAAATCATACTTTTTTGGAAGGTAAATCAAAGATGGCCGCCGAAGCTTTTGGCCAATCAGCTTAATTGGGGGATATGCAGTAGTTCCAATATGGGCCAATCACCATGTGAAGTTTCAGCGATATCGGTGTATCGGTGTTGACTGTACGAGTGACGTAAAATCTGGTGGAAGAAGAATAAGAATAATAATAATAATAATAATAATAATAATAATACCAATAACAAAAGGTGACCAGCCATACTGGCTTGGCCCCCTAATAATACCCCTAATAAATGGATTTAGAGCTTCAAAAAACACTTTTTCTTGGTCAGCAGCACGTGGGAAACACGATTCTGGCCTTTGTGGGAAACACGATTCTGGCCTTTGTTTGCGTCCTAGACGGCTCCTTCATCGAAATCGAAATGTTAGTACGTTGAAATAGGTACAGAAAACGGTCCCTGGAGTCCAGACTATGACTTGATTGGAGAAAGTTGAGCTTGGAAATTAGTCGCCCGGAGATAGCGCTTCTCCCAGTCTGCTTTTCTAAAGTTTACCTTCAGCCATATGCTCAGACCTGCTCAAATTTGACCCACTACCATACCTCCGAAACTATTAAAACCATCATGCTGAAATTTCACTGTCATCATACCCCTTACACAAGGAGTATGTATGCCAAATTTCAGAATAATCCGACTGGTCGTTTGTGTTATATTGAACAAAGGCACTTTTTATATTATGTGATTTTTGGCAAATTGATACGTCTGTAACTCGAAAACTATCAGAGCTAGACCCCTAGACTACATCATCCGAAAAATAGCTTAGGACCTGGAGAATACAATGCAACAAAAATCCGGTCAAAATCTGCTAATATCAAATTTGACCTATTTTCGTAGGTCACTTTTGGTCATTTTTCCCCCCACGCAACAACTTCTCTTTCACACATTTGAACAGGCTTGGACTGCCGATGACATTTGCCAAATATTGAAACAATCGGCGTAATGGTTCAGAAGAAAAAGATATTTTTAGGTTTCGGATAAAATCCAAGATGGCCGCCAAAGTTTGTGACCAATCAGAATGTCAGACCCTCGGTGTACAACTGGGAACTGTTTTTGATACGTTTTTGAAGTTTGGATGTCACTGGTGTGATATTGAACAAAACTACTTCCCAAATTATGTAATTTCTGGCATTATTTGAAAAAATCGAACAATTTTGATTCCTCTATAGCGGCGAAACTATTAGAGCTGCGAAAAATTGAAACGCATACTTGTGAAAGAGCTGCTTCTAAAGAGCAAAATGCAATCGATCCGAAGTCTGTATCTCTCATGGTTCTAGAGTTACGGCTCTTCAAACCTGCGTTTATTTTGCGACAAAATTCAAGATGGCGGCCAAACCACGTGACATAGGAGCAAAATTTTTACATATTCGTGATCGCCATATTGTAATGCATATATGTAGTCACTTTCCCGATACAAATCCGTTAAATGAAAATCCGACAATTTTGATTGGTCAATGGCGGCCATCTTGTTTTACGGAAGAAATTTTGAAATGCAAATCTGAGAGCCCCAGATCCATTGAGCATGTGTACCGAGTTTCGAGTCAATCGACCCAGTGGTTCCAGAGAAGAAGATCTTTGAAATCATACTTTTTTGGAAGGTAAATCCAAGATGGCCGCCGAAGCTTTTGGCCAATCAGCTTAATTGGGGGATATGCAGTAGTTCCAATATGGGCCAATCACCATGTGAAGTTTCAGCGATATCGGCGTATCGGTGTTGACTGTACGAGTGACGTAAAATCTGGTGGAAGAAGAATAAGAATAATAATAATAATAATAATAATACCAATAACAAAAGGTGACCAGCCATACTGGCTTGGCCCCCTAATAATACCAATAACAAAAGGTGACCAGCCATACTGGCTTGGCCCCCTAATAAATGGATTTAGAGCTTCAAAAAACACTTTTTCTTGGTCAGCAGCACGTGGGAAACACGATTCTGGCCTTTGTGGGAAACACGATTCTGGCCTTTGTTTGCGTCCTAGACGGCTCCTTCATCGAAATCGAAATGTTAGTACGTTGAAATAGGTACAGAAAACGGTCCCTGGAGTCCAGACTATGACTTGATTGGAGAAAGTTGAGCTTGGAAATTAGTCGCCCGGAGATAGCGCTTCTCCCAGTCTGCTTTTCTAAAGTTTACCTTCAGCCATATGCTCAGACCTGCTCAAATTTGACCCACTACCACACCTCCGAAACTATTAAAACCATCATGCTGAAATTTCACTGTCATCATACCCCTTACACAAGGAGTATGTATGCCAAATTTCAGAATAATCCCACTGGTCGTTTGTGTTATATTGAACAAAGGCACTTTTTATATTATGTGATTTTTGGCAAATTGATTCGTCTGTAACTCGAAAACTATCAGAGCTAGACCCCTAGACTACATCATCCGAAAAATAGCTTAGGACCTGGAGAATACAATGCAACAAAAATCCGGTCAAAATCTGCTAATATCAAATTTGACCTATTTTCGTAGGTCACTTTTGGTCATTTTTTCCCCCACGCAACAACTTCTCTTTCACACATTTGAACAGGCTTGGACTGCCGATGACATTTGCCAAATATTGAAACAATCGGCGTAATGGTTCAGAAGGAAAAGATATTTTTAGGTTTCGGATAAAATCCAAGATGGCGGCCAAAGTTTGTGACCAATCAGAATGTCAGA
>JAVTVY010001535.1:0-35333 GCA_036873755.1 Hanleya hanleyi | reverse complement strand
AGTCGCCGACGACTCAAGGGATATTCACGCTCTTTTAAGAACCGTTGTAAATGAGGCAGGGCCTGGCACATCGTGTGGAATTCACACTCCCACATCTCTATGAGATGGTATCCTCGCTCTTTGACATAATCACCGTTGGCCACTACTTCGTCCCGTAATTCTTGTGCCGATTTTCCACGTCGCTCATTGAAGCGGCCAGCGCTAAAATGACATCCGTGGCCGTGCCAGTAACACCCGTAAAACTGAAATACAGTGGGTGTGCCTTGTACAAGGGCAAACCCATCGACGGGAAGTCGGCGATCTCCTATCCGCTTCTCTGTGGCGTTGGTCTGGTGACGAATATAAATAGCCCGTCGATAGGCTTCCCAATCTAGCCACTGGTCGGCGAGATGTTTATACGGCGTCCTTTGAGGTGTAAAATGCCCACCTTCTGACAACCAACGTGTATAATGTCCACTCGGCATAGGTTGGGCGAGCGACCACAGGTACAAAGCATTGGCGTCAAAACCAATGATTTTGGCACAGGGTTTCCCACTAGGGAGCGTAGTGACGTCCTTCTCATGGTAGCGGTGGAAAATAAGACTGGGGCCACCCACAATGTTCTGCTTCAAACAATCGTGCATGTCTGCATCTTTTCGTTGTATGAGTGAAAAGTACGTAGGACACTCTTGAAACAGATGGCGAAGCGCCAGACCCGGTAAACTCAAGCACTCTTTGAAGATGTCCACATGCATTTGGCGACGAAAGAGTTGCACCATTTTCTCGGCCGCTTCGAGAAAGGGTACGACGTCCAAATTGTTGTACCACACCAGGAAATCTCGCAACGTCTTCATGCTGTGGCAGTTCCATACCTGCTGGAGTTCGATGTAGGTGGCCTCCGGCAGAGCTTCCCCTTTCAGGTCATTGTAAAACGCTTCCCGAGGTGGTAACTGGGCGTCTTCTAAGCGGTCCAGGCTCGTCATATAGGTGTAAGGAAAGTAACCTTTGGTTTGTGCACAGTCATAGGCCTTGACCCACTGGTCATAGCTACAATTTGGAGCTAAATAGTTCCGTACATCGAGAAAATGCAGTGATGTGGTAGTGAGGGCCATGTGGTTGTTGATCTTCTTGATCACCGACTTGAGGGTATCGGACTGCGCCAAGTAAGGATAGAGAAATTCCTTCACCATGTTCAAGTCGTATCGCCCCGAATTGAAGCCGAGCACCGGTAACTGACCTAAGTATTGAAGGAACCGTAACTTCAATTTCTCCGCATAAGGTTTAGGTAATGGGACATCCTGCGACTGCAGAGGCTGGGACTGCTGGGACTCGGACTCGGACTCGGACTCTTCATCCTCGCTGAACGCTACACCCGGTTCAGGAATGCGGTCGTTCAGCTGGGTCAGTACGTCGTCGAACTTGGCCACCAACAATTGCGTACTGGCCGCACTCACTCGCTCTAAATACTCCATCATACGGGTGATCAACTCATGGGCTTCCCCCGTGGACACGAAACACACCGGTGCAGCGTCATAGCCAGGTACATTGGATGAAATGCTGACACTGAGGGGGATATGTCGCTGTGTCCACTGCGTTTTAGCCGAAAACAGATCCATGGGCTCCAACACGGCCTCAAAATCATAGCATGCCCGGTAGGGAAAATAACGGTCCTCTTCCGGTATGAGGATACCCTCATCGGCCAGTTCCTGGAAAATAGTAGGTGTATTATGATACACTCCACCCGGATAGACTCGCTTGACACTGTTGTCACAGATTTTCTCGTGGTAATGTAAGTTGTAAGACGTTTTAAACACACGATGGCATTGGGCACAACTGAAAGACTGAGCGTACAGGCTCATATTGGTAATGAGCGAAAAATGACTCGCGCCATTGTCATCGAACACATTCACTTTCATCGTAGCAGCATACCGTTCTGTGGATCGACGAACCAATTCAGCCACATAGGTGTCGTCCTCCTCCTCCCGTCGTAATCGATAAACAAAGATATTAATATCGAACAATGTTTCCACATCATCCAAATGCTTGAAGGGGACACCTCGGAAGTGCCGCTTATCCATGTCGTGCTGCTCTAGATATTGTTCCCAATAGCCATCGGCCACTGTGTCACAAGTACGGGGGTGACACTCGTCCAGATGCACGGCCAAACACCGAAACAGACATTTCCGGTCTTTGTAGGGCCCCCCGTTTTTTCCTGCTGTTAATGCATGCAGGCCTTTTCGAAAAAGCAACCACGGGGGGAGTTGTACAGGAGCACCGATGGGGTGATCTCGCATTTTCGTGACGAAAAATGTGACGTTAGTGACCATTTCCACAAGCCATTGGGTATTGGGGCGTTGCAACCGAGCCCATTCCAATGGATCCAACGTAGTCAATTGGTCGATGAGTGGCTCCAGAGAAATCGCATCCGTCACGGTGACCGGCTTATCAAACACATAGGTATTACCGCTGGGGTAGAAATACCGCAGTTGGTCCGTCTCTTTATGGCGTAAGATATACCCAAATGTGACATTCAACTTATAGGCTGTCACCTGATCTTTGAAAATGTTCTCGGCATATGTAGTGAGATACGTGAGGTCCTCCAGCCGAAAATTGTATAAGTCCAAAAGACGACGATCACGATGAAAACAATGGCGTATGGTAGCCCAGTGTCGTTGATAAATGGCCCTGACACGTCCATCTTCAGGCAAGACTTCAACCGGAGGTGCTGCTGGGTCGAAGGGAAAATCTTCTCCACGTCTCATGCTTACTGGAAAAAAGTAAATGGATGGCTGTGCTGGCTGCGTGGCTGGCTGGCTGGCTGGCTGGCTGAGAGACAGATCAGGTAAGTCCGCTTGAATACACCCCTCTCCCTAAAAATGAACTCCTTTTATAGCCCATTCACCTCATTTGCATATTTTCAGCGGACAACAGACCGCCATCTTGAACACGACCACCCCCACCCTACAAAAACAAGCCGCCATCTTGAACACGACCACCCCCAACCCACAAAAACAAGCCACCATCTTGAACATATGCAAATGAGGGCTGGGGATCGAGAAAGTGACAGGCTGGGGGGATCGGGAAAAGTCACATGGGCCGCCATCTTGAAACCGACCACCCCCACCCCACAAAAACAAGCCGCCATCTTGAAACACATATGCAAATGAGGATGGCGGGGGAAAAACCCATTACACACACCAACAAACCGCCATCTTGAACACGACCACCCCACCCATACAAAAACAAGCCGCCATCTTGAACATATGCAAATGAGGGCTGGGGAAAACCCATCACACACACCAAACAAGCCGCCATCTTGAATATACCCAATGAACCCAATGACCTCATTTGCATAAAACTCATTTGCATAGACTCACGCATGCGCACACACACAGTCACGCCCCCAAAATAAATCCTGCGCATGCGCACTTGCGAGCAAAAGCTACTTAATGCTTACTACCTACTACTTAGATTCTGTGTGAGTTTGCGTTCAGATTGCTCTTCGTGGGTTTTCTTTATAATATAAGTGTCGACCAAAAACCTTGACTTTGTCATCTTTCAACGCTTCTCAGTTTTACCGTTTTAATAATTTGGAGGAACTAAATCCGAGCATAGGAGCTTCTTAGTTCCTATGCTTTCCAAAGTATCTCTCGGTAAAAATGAAGTAATACTACAGTCAACTATCGAAAATACTACAAAGTGAAAATTCAAACAATGTTACGGTAATTTTTATAACTTGTGTAGTCCCGCCTAACCCGGAACTAGGAATAGACATCGTGTAGTACAAGATATACATGATGTTCACCGATGATACAGTACTCCGGAAAACGACTTGGAGATTCATTTGGAAAATATACATATCAGTATTGCGGAGTTGACGATAGGAACATCATGGTGTCTTCTAAGGAAAACTTGAAAACATTCTGAGTGGATTAGTCCAAAGCTAAATATATCCAACTGATTATCAAATATCAGTAGTATAGAAAGTGTAAATTGAGGCCTCTTGACCTTTGACCTCTAGAGGTCAAGGCCGCTATAGTTACGGCAAAGGTCATTGAGTGCACTTCCGGTCACGCGAGGGGATGTATTCCTCCGCGTTAATGCGGTCATGTCTGTCGGTGATGCCTCCGCGGACAGAAAATAGTCCCATGCCAAAGACTCTTCAAATACGTGGGGGAATCGCCTGAATCGCCGAGAATGGGTGGCTGATTGGTTACTTATGGTCGGTAAACAGTAGCCGGTGGCTATCCGACTGTCCATGTGCAGGAGCCTGATATGGTGGAGTGTCACAAATTTTGGTTCAGAAGCCAGCCCATGACATTGTCCACGTTGTCAGTTACTTGGTAACCTAAATCATAGGTGTAGTAATGCCCACCTGTTCTCATTCAGTCTTCATCCGATTTTTCAAAACGCAAAGTGACATGAATCAGGTACCGCTATCTGCAGTAGGATCAAGAGAGATGAAAATACTTCCAATATATAGAACTGAGACTGAACAACTTGGATAGCGGGCTCCCGGAGTTGACCTGGGATGTCATTGTGCACACTCCAGGTCATGGTAAGAATAGGCCTCAGCTCCTCAGACAGCTTGTAATATTAAACTGGCGGCTAAATGGGGCACCCATGGGGTTCCCGAGTGAATAGGACCTCATTCACACATGGGCTACACAGTTTTGAAAATGAATAGGACTCAAACGTCGTGATATAACTGAACTATTGTTGAAAGAGACATTACCCATATTCACTCATTACTCGCTATTTGACGAGGGCACACAGTTTAACATGTAGTCTGAGTTTCCTCAGCCCTTAAGCCACAAAGACATATAGTATATGATAGGTTGTCTTGCATTAGAATTATATGTAAATATATTTCTCGCACACCTATTTAATTTGTGAAGTATGCAGAGATATGACACTGAAATTTGTCGTCGGAATCACGTTGAAAGAATAATAAATCTTGTTTCTGGTGCCTCAGTCATGCTGAAATTATGCGTGTCAACACTTGTTATTGGCAAAAGTTATCTCCTTTGACCAGCTGTTAGCTGTTTAAAGTGTTGAAAAAGATTTTTTTATGGGTTCATGTAACATTATGATTCTACATATACAGTGTGTTAAATCGGGTCTCCTCCCGGTTCTTGCAGAATAAAAAAACACCCCACTATTTCCGGGGGTGTTAAATACAATACGGTATTTCTTTGTTGGCCTTATTGAATTTTTGAAGCATTATTTAAATTAAAAACTGTTACACACAAATGTAGATATATTTTGTAAAGAAAGCACAGACAAAAATAAGGAACCAAGCGTTACAGATTCATTTAGCCATCTCGAGTACAGAGGGTATCAAAATCGAGCTACCTCCGGTAACGATACGCTATTGTTTGCTGGGGTGAGACCATATATGTGTTCACTGGTACTAGCACCATAGCCACTGGACAGGTATATTCCGCATTTGGATAGAGAAAATTTGGAAAATTTGGAAAATTTAACCTGGGAGAGATCAAAGAAAATAGAAAGAGGACATATTTGGCATGAAATGAAACTTTCCGACAGGCAGTTTTTTAATCCTGGTTAACACCCTAACTAAGGGAGAAGTTTGATTCACGAAGAGATAACAGGAATTATTATATACCTAACAGCAAGATATAGAAAACTATCATTCTAATAAAACTGGTATTTTTGTTTACTGTGACGATATTGATATCGTCACAGTGACGATATCAAAATTGATATCTTCCCTATACCAAAATGACTGGAACTACTTTCTTGTGAGAATTACCTCCCCTTGCTAGAATCTTGTTCCCAGGGCAACCCACTGTCAAAAGTGTTGCTTAGCATTCAGATAGCTAATTAGCAGTACACCTGCTGATAGTCGCTATGAATGTGGTGCACTTATTGGTGTCTGCTTCAATCAATTTTATGATATCAGCAAAAAGAAAACATCATGGAAGACTTTTTGGCCAGTGTAGAAAATTTGACTGATTTATTCAGTGATGATGAAGACCTGGAAGATATGGATTTGAGATTTTACAGCCAGCCAAGCCTAATGCCAGTCGAAAATTTAATTTAGTCACCTTGAATGATGTGAATGAGTTCCTAGAGGAACAGGAGAATGACAACACGAGGCGCAAAACTACAGGTGACATGAATCTGTTCCACACCTACCTGGAAAGTCAACAGGAATTTCGAAGAGCTGAATTCATGTACCTCCATCAGAACTTAACAACTACATGGCAAGTTTCTTTATGGCAGTCAAGAAGAAGGATGGTGAAGAGTACACTGTAAAAATTGGTGACATGTTTAACGTCTCAAAATGAAACATGATTTTGTCCCAACTTTTGGGACATGTGAGTACGTATATGTTTCATATTAAAACGGCTTCATGTTTCAAATTGAAACGTGTCCTTTTCACATGAGTTAATTAATGATGTCTCAATATGAGACATATCTTCAATAAGCACGTGTTCGTTTGAAACATGTAACGTTCTACATTTTGAAACGTGTTGTGTATACATGCATCTCAAGCTGAAACATGTTAGAGCCGACTACATGTTTCAAAATGAAACGTCTAAGCCCAAACATGACTTTGTCTCAACTTTTGAGACATGTCACAAGTGAAACGGATCTGTACATGTCTCAAACTTGGAAGTGTTTCAAAACAGTCTACATCCCATTACGTGTTTCAGGAGACTGTCAGAGTATAGCATGTGCATGATACCGGTACTGAAATGAAAACATTCATCAAAAATCAACATACATCAAGTTTTATTCTCTTATATTCGTTGGAAGTCAAACTCAAGAACATGTATGAACAAGCAATAATCATATACAGAAACACACAAAACAGACTGCTCCTCAGGTTAACTCAAACCTAATAATGATTTCAAACAGATGCATGATTGGTACATCAGAATCCCTGATGTGAATCCCGTTACCATAGAGTGAAAATTGTTCATATAGCAATAATGTGCTCGAGGTTTGATTATATCACTGATTCACACTTAAAAGTTAAAGATACATGTAATTTACTCAACTTGCCATATTGGTCCGTTGACACGACATTGTCTGATCTGTGATAAAGTATTATCCCATAAATTCCATGTCTAATCCGGCACACTGGAAACATTTCTGAACATGGGTACTGTATTACTTAGGCCTACAAATATGAACTTGCTGAATGATACTGCCTTTGTTGTTTTTCCTGACATGCTACTCGCGATTAACTATTTCTGTTTGGGTGGCTGAAATTTCATTCCATTTTGCGGTATGGAATACGGATCGCAGATGATTATTAAAATCAGGGCTGGAGGGCTGGATTCCTCTCGAGTTTTGCAACAGTGATCACATTGTGGGATGAAGTAGAAACATTGTTGACACTAAACACTATTCAATATTCCAATACGTATGAAAAATAATGTCCTTTCTGTCTTCTTCTGATTTATATATGCCACTAAGGTCGAATCCCGTCCAACGCTGTAATGACGTAAGCAATCGTATTGACTCTGTTCAAAAAAATCTCCTGGTGCGCTACACACACAATTCAAAATACTGAATGTACCTTTGATCACACGGAGAACACAGTTGTTATTTCTTTCAGTGCTGCTCACATTAGTGCCCCATAAGTGTAACTTTTATTCTGGCAACATTGCTATGTATTTTGTTGGTGTGTCGTAATATGACCATATGTTTTGAGCGAATACTCTTAAATTCAAAATGTCGGCCATGTAGGGTTCCAGTGAAGAGCCAAAATTTGGGCTGGGAAAATCTTACAAAAAAATCGACCAAAAATGCATATTTGGAATATGACGTAACTGTGAAGTCTTCAAAGCGGCCATCTTGCATTTTTTTCACACTTTTTATTTAAGCTGATGTTGTGAGAAGTTTTAGACCTCTATCTCAATTAGCAAAGACATATTTGGAAGGAGAGGGGTAGAGTGAAATGGCGCCTGGGCAGGCCTCAAATACCCTAGGCCTGGTTGAGTTAAATTGTTATGCAAATAATTCAATTAAAATGCTCAGTCGATTAATTCACAATACCGACATATATCTTCCAGGTCGCTAAAAACCGGAAATAAATATCCGAAAGCCATGCAGTGGTAGTCATATCTTTGCTTGCAAATTGCTAAGGCTCTCTGTCGAAATGTGTGTAGACGACCTGGTATCTAATTTCATGCATCAGACAGTACTATCCCTTTTGTACTCCGCTTTTCTTGACACATGTCGTCATGCAACTCGGTTGCACGTGTTTCAGCGTTGATGTTTCAAACAGCTTTCGGACCGTTATAGTGAGACGCCAGCGCGAGTGAAACATGTCACAACCCTCAAATAGTTGCATCGTTACGTCTATGAGACATGTTTTTGTGGAAAAATAGGGTGAAACATGTAGCATTATGAAGCATCTAACATGTTACCATCTCAAAATGAAACGTTAAACATGTTTCCTCTTTTTACAGTGTATGAGCCGTTGACAGTTCGTTTGTTTTTCTCAAGCATTGACCGATACCTTCGGAGGATGAAATATCCGGCACACATCCTGTGACATACAGTTTGCTACAAGTCGTGAAGTTCTTCGATCAAAGCAGAAACAGCTTAAATCACTTGGCAAAGGTAACAAACCATGGGCAGCTGATGAAATCACAGATGAAGAAATCGATATAATGTATGATGCTAACGTTCTTGGACCCCACAATGCCAGTTCACTGTTACACACGTTGTGGCTCATGAACTCCATCCATTTCGGTATCCGGACGGGACTCGAAGCTCGAAATCTCAAATGGGGAGACATCCAACTGAAAGAAAACGAAGAAGAAAGTTACCTGATATACAACAAAGAAAGGCAAACTAAAACAAGAACAGGGATGAATCCTAGAAATGTGAGAGCGACCAAGCCTAGAGCATACAGTCTGCCCGATCAACCTGACAGAGATCCGGTCCAATTATACCGCTTATACAGAAGCAAGCGGCCATTACATCAAAGGGGAAGAGCCTGGGCCTTATGATTCGTGGTACAAAAAAATGTCCAATGGGGAAGAACCGCATATATGACATCATGAATCGGCTGAAATTGGGGGCACAACTGGAAGGAACTGACAAACGCTTAACTAACTACAGGTAGGCCTACATGTATGAATTATCACCATCTTTTTCCCCATACATTATAGTTGGTTGCTATGACCTATAGGTCATTTCTTGTTATTTATTTTCTCCAGAAGAATTTGAAATTTCCCAGTTCTGCACTACAAGTCCTATAAATTTTTGCCCCCCCCCCCCCAAACATTTTGTATGAGAAAAAGGAACAGAATTATGATACTTATCTCTTGTTAAAACATATCTTGATCTTGAGGGCATAACATCATCTTTCATCTTCCCAGCATAGTACTGATAGGATACCTGAGAAGAAAAATAAAAGAAATATGAACAACAATGTGAATATTGTTCTAGGAAATGTGATTTCGTTTGCACTTTTTAGAGTGCTTGCACTTAAACACAGGTCAAAATACAGGTCAATTTTATTTAGACAAAGTTCCATCACACTGACTGTCAAGACCACAAAGTTGATTCACCTCATAAAATAATATTGCCATTCATTTGAATTTGTAATAATAATGTAAACCTTTTTTTCACTTCCAGTGCAAGAAAACACCTGTGTCAGAAATTGAGCGACAAAGGCGTACCACCAAACCAAATAATACAGATTTCCGGGCACAAAAACGTAAACAGCCTCAATAATTACAGCAGATTGAATCCAAAGCAATGTCGAAATATTTCTCACCTTTTGTCGAATAAAGATGAAACACAATCGGTCATCGCACTTCCCCCCTCCATGACGTCTGCGGTCACCACCACCAGTTCTTCATCGACGCATTCATCGGCTTCGTTTTCGACTCCAAATTCAATTCCTGGTCTTTTTGTGGGCAACGAAATCCATGGAAATATCAACGTACATTTTCATCAAGCACCACCCCAACAAACAACGAGTTCAGTGATGACAGAGAGCCAATATCAGTTTGTGCTTCCCGCCGATGTCTCCGAGGGGTTTCAGTGTACACTTCCCGCACTCCAGCCTATTCCGTCAACGGACACCATGCTTTCTGGCCCACAGCCAGCTCAAACCACGACAGGACAGAGACAGCCCGAAATTAAACTTTTCCATACGTTTATACAACTGTTCTAACTGTTACTATAAATTTGAATAGTGAGTCTTTAGTACTTAAGAGTACATTCTGCTGTGTGTCTCATGTTTATGTTCAACGTGCAAGCAATTCAATCGTCTCCACTTTTTCTTCGCTTCGATGAAACAGCCGCTTCACATCTCGCGAGCACAATTTTCAGTCTCAATGCGGGCCTCCATAAAAATGTAAAATAACAGCTATAGAATAAACCTTGTGATAGCAATTTATTATAATTGAAAAGAAATACTGAGTTTGCCTTCTTTTTAATACTGAATAACAAAATTAATCGTAAGATTGCCCGTTTCACCATGCACTATATCCTACCTAGTCGACACGCGTAGACATAATGCAAGTGTTGAGTAGTTAATTGGCTTATCGACCTAGATTTGCAAGTCGATCAGCTGAGTTGTCTGATCTTAAACTTTTAGTTAAGGTAGGCTTATAAATATTTCTGAAACTATATTCAGCAAGTTTTTGATATCTTGCTGTTAGGTATATAATAAATAGAACATTAACTGGCTGTCGATGAATACCATCAATATTTCATCTCGTCCGGCGTGGAATTTGGTATTTTCACGAGTCGTGAAAATACCAAATTCCACGCCGGACGAGATGAAATATTGATGGTATTCATCGACAGCCAGTTAATATCCTCTATATATCACATTCATGCATAGCTTGATCAGGGATGAGAAATTTTAACTTGAAAACTGTTTTCAGCTTTTTTGCCTTCAAGCTTTATTCTAAAACCTTCTGAATTTGGTCTGAAAGTTACAAAACTGGCGATATTATGAGGGGGTAAGTTATTTTCATCTGTTTTCAGATATTTTTTCCTACTCGTCTCATCCCTGATGATTGTTATGTTCATATACTTTAATTTGTTACACTATATGATACCCAGATTGAAGTTTATTGGCCCCAGTCCTTCTGAAGTGAAGGGGTAGAGCTAGATTACAACTTCGTGTGCAATCACATCCCACCCCACATTTAGTCACCCCTGCCCCCCTCATTTCTCAGGATAACACATTTTATGGTGAAAATGGACTCGGAAGACAAATATTTTCGATTTAAAGCATCCTTTAAATAGTTCTCTCACAAAGTTTATTCCACTTTATATTATTTGCAGGAGGGTGTGATCTACAACAATTAACAAATGCCAGAAAACCATGTGACTACCATCAGGAAAAGATTGTGTGGTTTGTAAAGTTCTTGTATAATGGAAAGTACCCTCAATTAGACATTTTTGGAAAAATTGCATCTTAAGCTTCAGCTTAATTCGGGTCACAAGTTGTTTGCGTCTCATTTGCACATGTAACGTCCCATTGCACATCAAGACCTTTTTAACATAAAGCTTCAGTCAATCAGAAGCCAGCATAGGTAGATTTATTCCTCGGCCCTCCATATACATGTACATGAATGTAAGACTGTATAATCAGTACTAACCAACTAACCCTGCTCAAACGGCTCTACAATTAAACAATTATTGTAATAGTCTGTTTGAAGAAACAGCCACTGAATGGGTAACAAATATAGGAAAACTGATACTCCATTATTCCAAGCATAATTATGATTACCGACATGTCAATTCCAAACTACATGTATCTCAGGTCATGAACAGGGCTGTATAATCAGTACTAACCAGCTAACCATGCTCAAACGCCTTTACAATTAAACAATTATTGTAATAGTCTGTTTGAAGAAACAGCCACTGAATGGGTAACAAATATAGGAAAACTGATACTCCATTATTCCAAGCATAATTATGATTACCGACATGTCAATTCCAAACTACATGTATCTCAGGTCATGAACAGGGCTGTATAATCAGTACTAACCAGCTAACCATGCTCAAACGCCTTTACAATTAAACAATTATTGTAATAGTCTGTTTGAAGAAACAGCCACTGAATGGGTAACAAATATAGGAAAACTGATACTCCATTATTCCAAGCATAATTATGATTTCCGACATGTCAATTCCAAACTACATGTATCTCAGGTCATGAACAGGGCTGTATAATCAGTACTAACCAGCTAACCATGCTCAAACGGCTCTACAAGTAAACAATTATTGTAATAGTCTGTTTGAAGAAACAACCACTGAATGGGTAACAAATATAGGAAAACTGATACTCCATTATTCCGAGCATAAATACGATTACCGACATCTCAATTCCAAACTATCTCAGGTCATGAACAGGGCTTATGATTACACCCTAGATGCAACATTGAACGTTGTGCCTAAATTAGGATGCGTCCAAATTTGAGAACCAAAGCATTTTTTTTTTAATATTTATCTTCCATTAAGAATCAATGTTCAATTGTGTTCATACACATTCCTCGTTAATTAAGGATGTCCGCTGGTGGTAAATCAAAGTAATTAACTTTTTTAATAATGTGTTTTGTTGCATTCATAATTGTGTAATATGAGGAAAAACAAAGAAAAAAATATAGGTTGGTGTGCATTTTTTAGCTGTAGGCAACGTTAAGGGAGATAACCCAATAGAAAAACAGGCAAAATGGCTGCCAAAGCATAAATACGATTACCGACATCTCAATTCCAAACTATCTCAGGTCATGAACAGGGCTTATGATTACACCCTAGATGCAACATTGAACGTTGTGCCTAAATTAGGATGCACCCAAATTTGAGAACCAAAGCATTTTTTTTTTAATATTTATCTTCCATTAAGAATCAATGTTCAGTTGTGTTCATACACATTCCTCGTTAATTAAGGATGTCCGCTGGTGGTAAATCAAAGTAATTAACTTTTTTAATAATGTGTTTTGTTGCATTCATAATTGTGTAATATGAGGAAAAACAAAGAAAAAAATATAGGTTGGTGTGCATTTTTTAGCTGTAGGCAACGTTAAGGGAGATAACCCAATAGAAAAACAGGCAAAATGGCTGCCAAAGTCAAAAACCACCAGCGGACATCCTTAAGGCTCATATTTGGCTCAAAGTCTACCTATTTTGCCAGAATTCAGGGACTTTGATTATTTTCACTAATTTGAGCCCATTTCCCTGCCTAAAACAATTCGCCGTGCCGTAAGAAGATGTGCCCAAATTAGCGTTACAATCTAAAAGCCCTGATGAAATATGTGAAAAATTGCCTGGTATTTCATTCGCTCTGATATGGAAATATTCGAAGAGGTCTTGAGAACCAGTACATGTATGATTCAGAACTCCTAGAAATAACATGGCTGCTCTCATTCATGTTACGGTACAGCTTTGTCCGATGAACTCATTACGCGTAGCTCGTCATTCAAAATTTAGTTCATTTTTGCATTGTGCCGTCGAAAAATAATGTATGTGATAAGAGGATAGAAGATAAATAGAAGGATAACCCCAAACACATCACATGATGAATACAATTTACACTACACTCTTAAAAGGCTAATGCTAGTGTTCAATTTATCACATATAAGTGTTAAATGCAACATTTTAAGCTGTTGTATCCAACACTTAAAAGTGGTGAATACAACACTTAAAAGTGGTGAATACAACACTTTCTAAGTGCTTTCCCTCCTCCAACACTTTAGATGTTAAATCTAACATTTCATATAAAGAGCATCAAATTTTATCTAGACATAATAGAAAATATATAAATTTATCAATGTATGAAGAAAATGCCTGTTTTCTATACCACGGTCAGACTGCACATGCGCGGAATGATTACACCAGACTAGACACCAGTCCAATCCGACGCTACCTCAAGAGATCTTCAAAATAAGACCTCCCACGGACCAATCGGACCACTATGGGTCTATCTCGACCTCAAAACGTCCATTCCAATGCCCCTTTTCTACTGCGCATTCGGAGATCGACCATATTCCCACCACACACCCATCCAGTTGGACGCTTCCCCACGAGATTCTCACTGATACCTCCCAGTCGGATGGCCCCCCATGAGAGCTACACATTGGCACCTCATACGGTTCAATCGGATCACTAATGGTCCACCTCGACCCCAAACGTCCATTCAAATACCCTTTTCTACTGCTTTGAGTTGCTTAATTGTAGGGGCATTTTCGTTGGTTCAGCCGAACGAGGCGCCACGCTGGTGGGGTATCTTCTGATGCTACTGCTCTCCTGCCAGACTGGCACCAAAAAGCGGGATAGAAATATGGACTGGTCCTTGGCATAAACCTTGGGTTCAAGCGGACACGATGACCCTATCTTCCATCCACGTCCGCAAGTAAAGTAGTTAAAATGAGATTATTAACTAGGGTGAAGCCTGCCACCCTGCCCTGATTCGCCGTTGGCGCAATGTTACAGGCACAAATTTCTAGGATCACAAATTTCTTGGATCCCTAGTTTTTTTTCGGACGGTGCACTGTCTAATCGACGGGAACATTGCCATAACAACCACCAAGACATTTCACGGGAATAATATGAATCAAAACAGTACTTATGCACAGTTAATAAATCCTTACAGCTTCATGCTTATTTATATAGACTTTAATTCCTACTCTCAACTAAAAACTTGTGTATATATCTTCTCTCCTTCACTCCTCGTGCACTTGTACATACTATCCGTTTATGTTACATGAATGTTAAATTATCATACAAATACGCACAAACTGAATAGTACGATTAATGCAATATCAGCAATGTATATTTCAATATGTGAGAATAAACGCATTGTGATGATGGGCCGCGAAATCCGTATGGGAAGGGGCCCGTAAAATATTCATGACCTGGGCGCTCTGAACACGATCGTACATAGCGACATGTATGATTGGGGGAGGGGGCAGGGTAGCATTGGTAGGATATTTAATTCATTAGGATTGGAGAATTTTATGCACATCAAAACAAGTATAAAGCCTGTGTCCTTAAGTCTGACTTGCAAATAAATTTTAACCGAGGAAAACGGACGCGAGGTAGCTCAAGACAAGCTATTAATATACACAAATGTTCATATAAACATTTCCTTTGTGGTAGAATGGTGAAGCCTCAGTTGTAACCAAGTGAATTCTTTTTGAAAAATGTGACGTTAGTGTTCCTATTGAACCTATTAATATCGAATATATTCATAAGTTTTGTGTGAGTTTGACGCCCTTCCAAGTTGAATGAACAAAAAGACACACTATTGACATTATTGGTGACCTCGAGCTATGAATTTATTCTCAGTGTTTATAGATATCAGTAGAATATCGGCTCGCTATTTCATATTTCATCGCGATCTCTAAATGTTTATTCTGCAGGGTAGTTACGTATGTATACAAGCTTGAAAAGTGAATCTACAAGTCTTTTCGCAACATATATTTTGTATAACAAGCAGCCAGAGGATGCTATGTTCCCCGCCGAAATGGTAGCAATATGTTTTTTAGCACTGTTGGTCTCAGGGGATATACATGAGAGAGGTAACTGCTATTTCGTAGTCGTTGGATGCGAAAGGGTCTTTCTGCCTCCCCAAGTTTTAAGATCAACTCAGAACGGCTGACTGAACGTTGATTGCTGCTGCAATATAAATTATGTAACCGAGATGCAACCCAAAGTGACATCTCAAGGCATATTATCTGCAAACCAAATTTGACGAGAATCTGAATGCGTCCTCAACTTATTGCCCGGAAACCAAATTTTAACGTTACCACAGGTGTCGCCACCGTTAGGTGCAAGTGGGCGAAATGCAATCCCAAGCATCATCTCATGGCATGGTATCATCAGCATGCGAACGTCGTGATATGAATAAAATACAGTTGATAGCGACGTTAAATCTTATCACTCACTCACTCACTCACTCACACAGGATACGAACTTTGGGAAGAATCAGAAAAGGGGTCTTCAAGTTATTGCCCGGAAACCAAATTTAGATTTTGTCACCAGGTGTCGCCACCTGTAGGCGCAAGTGTGCGAAGCACAACTCCAAACGACATCTTATGGCATATGAATACCAAATTTGAGAAGAAGCCGATGAGCAGTTGTCGAATTATTGCTGGAAACAAATTTCAGATTTTGCCACCAGATGTCGCCACCTGTATGCAGAAGCAGGCGAAATATAATCTCAATGGGCATATCATGGCATGGTATATGCATACCAAATTGGAGAAGAATCCGATGAGCGAAATCAAATTTACAGTTTGACACGAGGTGGTGCCACCTGTAGGCGCAAGTTGGCGAAACGCAATTCCAAGCGACATCTTATGTCATGGTATATTCATACCAAATTTAAGAAGAATCTGACGAGCGGTTTTCAAGTTATCACCCGGATACAAATTTGGTGTTTTGCCATCAGGTGGCGCTACCTGTATGTACAAGTGAGCGAATGGCAATCCCACGGAACATCTCCTGACATGGTACATGCATGCTAAATTTGAGGGGATTTCGATGAGTAGTTCCCAAGTTAATGGCCGAAAACAGATTTTGATGTTAACACCAGGTGGCGCCACCTGTAGGCGCAAGTGGGAAACGCAATCTCAAGCGACATTTTATGTCATGGTATTAGGAAGCGTCTCCATTAATCGTTTTTCCTTCAATCGAGAATTTTCGTTGGTTTTCTCGAAGAAATTTCGATCATATCGGGAATTCCTAGAGAGAATGTCGAGAGAAAAACACGAGAAAAAACCCCGAAATCGTTTTCAAAATTCTCGATCGATTTTGTCGATATCATTTTTTTATTCGTTTTTTTGGCCCTCCGAGAATCAATGGTTTTATGTTTCTAAATCTCTAGAATGAAAACCGATCAATAAAGCGAAAGAAAACCGTTTTCGCGAATCATTCGGTTTTCGTGAAAAAAGTTACCGTACTATTCATTCTGCATGATATCCTATGAAGTGAAATAACTATAAGTTGGTACCTTGGATTAATTGATCAGACTCGATTACCGAAGAGGTGCCAAATTTGCATACTATTGGTGACAATTCCAGATTGGTGAGCGGTACACAAATACAGGTATATTTCGCCAAACTCTAAACTGTTATAAATCACACCGTAAATTCACAGTTAAATGTACTGGCAGAAAAGATACATTCAACTGTAAAATTACGTTAACCAGTATTTCACAATTATCGCTTTTCAACATGCTTTAAACTGCAAAATGTTGCACCCTATTTTATAATTACCGTCTGTTAACAGGCAATCAACTGTAAATTATGTGGCACTGTAATTTACAATTACCGTTTTTTAACACCCTTTAATCATTTAATTTCCGTGGCTACTTTGTCTACGAGTATATGTTCTGCGGAAAAGTACCGGTAGGTCAGTGGAAGGCCGAACTGGTCATTGTTCGTTCGCGTATTTCATGTCCTCGGCTTTAGAAACACGGTCAGTAGTAGGGAAAGAGCATTTACACGCACATTGACCTACTTATTTGTTCCCCCGGGTAAAATTTAAGGGGGTGATCACGTGGCGATCACGTGATCAAGGCATGTACTGACCTGTCTGTGAGGTTTTTCCCATAGAGGTCAAGGCCGCTATACTTCCAACAGGTGGCGGTCACGTGGCGGTCATGAGCATGTATTCTTCCGCGGTGATGCGGTCTGGTGGTGATGCGGTCGCTGGAAAAAGCTTCCGCGGAGAAAAAGTAGTCCCCAGACTTCAAATACGCTGCATGGTCCGATTGGGTCGAGTGAGGTATCAAAGTGAAGCATTCGTGAAGGGGCATCCAGTCATGGGTGGGTGCATGTAAAATTAGGGTTTTTTTCCGAAACTATAAAAAGCGGAACACGGACTTTACCCCTAAACTAGAGGAAAACACCTATCAACCCTAGCCAAATGGGCTAATATCGGTCTCCGGGCTTATCGGGACCTGCCTATCAAGTCAATGGGGTGGGTGCATGTAAAATTAGGATTTTTTCCCGAAACTATAAAAAGCGGAACACGAACTTTACTTCTAAAATAGGGGAAAAAACCTATCAACCTTAGCCAGAAGGGCTAATATTGGTCCCCGGGCTTAACGGAGCTTGCCTATCAATAGAGTTATCTCCCCCTAGTTCCAGGGTGGGTGTATGTAAAATTTTTCCTGAAAAAATACGGAACACGGACTTTATCCTAAATTACGGGAAAATGCCTATATGGGGTCTGGGGGGTATAGGACCATCCTGGGAAACCTACTTCTCGACATTTGCGGTATAGGTTGTGGGGTCTCGTTTTCTTAGTCTCGTCAAGACAAACATGATAGGAAGTGTCGCGGAGCGAATCGTTGAAATTTTTGGAAAAAGTTCAGGGAGACCCATATAGTCCCATACCAGGGGTATAGGACCAATGTTTGTCCCACTGGGAAACCTACTTCTAGACATTTGCGGTATGGTTGTTTGGATTTGTTTTCTTAGTCTCGTCAAGACAAACATGATAGGAAGTGTCCCGGCACGAAACGGGAAAATTTTTGAAAAAAGTTCGAGGTCTGTATATAGCCCCATATAGACCCATATACGGGTTACGGGGGTATAGGTCCAATGTTTGTCCCACTGGGAAACCTACTTCAATACATTTGCGGTATGGTTGTTTGGATTTGTTTTCTTAGTCTCGTCAAGACAAACATGATAGGAAGTGTCCCGGCACGAAACGGTGAAATTTTTGGAAAAAGTCACCGAGGTCTGTATATAGGCCTATAGGCTGGCTATATGGGGAGTATAGGTCCAACCTGGAAAATTCACACACGTTCATTGTGATATGGGCTGTTTGGATTTGTTTTTCACGTCTCGTCATTTAGAACACGATGGGAAGGGTCCCGGAGCGAAACGGTGAAATTTTTGGGAAAAGTCACCGAGGTCTGTATATAGGCCTATAGGCTGGCTATATGGGGAGTATAGGTCCAACCTGGGAAATTCACACACGTTCATTGTGATATGGGCTGTTTGGATTTGTTTTTCACGTCTCGTCATTTAGAACACGATGGGAAGGGTCCCGGAGCGAAACGGTGAAATTTTTGGAAAAAGTCACCGAGGCCTGGGTAGACCCTTAGGCCTATACTGCATGGCTATGGGTGTATAGGTCCATACGGGGTGGACGTTTTGGGATCTAGGTGGGCCACTCATGGTCCGATGGGGTCGTGTGAGGTATCAATGTGAAGCCTATGTGAACGGGCAACCGATGGAATGGATGTGGGGTAGGAATATTGTCATTCTGCGCATGCGCAATAGACAAAGTGTATGGAAATAGACGTTTTGGGATCTAGGGGAGCCACTAGTGGGCCGATGGGACCGAGTGAGGTATCCATGTGAAGCTTATGTGAGGGAGTTAGACTAGGGTGTCGTTTCCATTCTGCTGCGCAGGTCACGTGGGTTGTGGCGGTTTTACTAAAACTACCTCCAAACCCAGAAGAGTTCCAATGTTCCCCTTAGACGTTCGGATGTTCAACCTCCGGGGTTATTGCTGGCCCCCCAGCGCGCGCGCGCGCGGGTTCTCCGGCCGCAGCGCGCGGGTTCTCCGGAAGTGCGCGGCATCACCGGCAGTGCGCGGAAGAATGTCGGGACAAAACGTCACATCCAAGTCAAAAGGTCTCCCTTTCGGCAAGGTTCGGCGACAATGTTGCGGCATCGATATACAGAACTTGAACCCAAAAATGGGATTGTAAATTAACCTGGGAAGGATGGGCAGTTCCATTTGGCGGAGCGAATCGGTGAAATTTTTGGAAAAGTACCATATAGCCCATATAGTCCTATACTGGCTATATGGGGTATAGGTTCAACCTGGGAAATTCACACACGTTCATTGTGATATGGGTTGTTTGGTCTTGTTTTTCACGTCTCGTCATTTAGAACACGATGGGAAGGGTCCTGGAGGTTTAGGGCAATGCTGCATTCATTGGCCTGCTTGACCTGACCAGCCTGATCCAATGCAGGCGCAGACGTGAAGTGCCCGGATGATAGACACGGACGTCACCGAGAAAAACACATACAACACGTCACATACAGTCGCCCCCCTCAAGACCCTCATATATACCAGGATGACGGACGTTACCGAAAAGACACGGACTTTACCGAAAAGACACGGACTTTACCGAAAAGACACGGACTTTACCGAAAAGACACGGACTTTACCGAAAAGACACGGACATTACCGAAAAGACACGAAGGTGAACGACATTGTGGAAAACCCCCACAATGTCGTACACGGAGGTCACCGAAAACACACGAATGTCAGAAAAAACGTATAAAAGTGGAAATTTTCAGGGCATTGCTGCATTCATCGGCCTATCTACGGTTGCAGAGCCATGACGGAGACCGAGCCCTATGCCACTCGCATTTTACAGCGTGCGACCGTGGTTAATTCATTCACGGGTTACCGAGCAGTGGTTCGGTCCATGTTTGCAGATGGCGACGACAACGAGGGGCGACGCCAGATCCTGAAAGAATTCACAGAAGCGGTCCTCGACAGAGTGCACTCGATGGAGAGGTGTGCCATCACTCACCACTACTGGACTATGACAGCCATCCTTGATGCCCGGGTTATGCACCACGAGCGCTCACGCCGGAACCAGCGACGGCTGGTTGGCCTAGTCATGGTCTGTGCCCTATTGACCCTGGCGCTGCGGCATTGACAGTGGGACCTCACCATAAATACGAGAGACGGTCACCGTGTGCGTCATTCACCCTTCGTCATTGGGTCAACCATGTCAACGAGAGGCCTGTCCATAAATACGAGAGACAGTCTGCGTGTGTGTCATTCATCCTTCGTCATTGGATCAACCATGTCACCAGTCCTACGAGCCATCCTGCCCCTTACACCCCAGGTGGGGTTACACGTCTATGAAGATAAAGTCACCATCGTGGAAGATCGGGATGCCTGTGGGTGGGGTTCGGAGTACACATCCACTACGGTTACCCTACACCGTGATGGCTGGACCAAATTTAAACGGGTGTTGAGCGGTGAGCTCGACGGAAACCTGATCCACCTCGAGAACGCCAACGACGTACACCGTGGACCCTTCTTTGCCCGTGTGGGGCGTTACCACGATCCTACGCAAAGCTTCACCCTAGACCCTGACCTGTGGACAGCCTTGGAGAAAGTGGTGCCTATTGTGGACCAGCTGTTTACACCGGACGAGCGGTCATCAGACCAGTAACTTGGGGCGGGCTCGTGCTATTGAGCACGCGCTGGCTGAACCCAATGAACAACTGTCTAGTAATGAACCAGACGACGAGGCTATAGACTATCCGGCAAGACTCAGTCAACCACCACAGCGAACCCGAAACTTGTTATAAATAAACCATACTCTCTGGGCCCATCATCATTTTGTCACCATGAAGCGCTGGGAGAAGGTGTTGGATAACTTATACTACAGTCCCAACAGTCCGGCTGCGTATAGTGCATTGTCGGCTCTCTATCGAGCGGCCAAACCCCAGGGGATACAACGTGCCCAAGTCCGAGATTGGTTAAGAAAACAAGACACCTATACCTTACATCGAGCTGTCCGTCGCCATTTTCTACGGAACCGGGTCATCGTGGGAGGAATAGATGCCCAGTGGCAAGCGGATTTGGTCGATATGAGCGCCTTTGCCAAACACAACGATGGGAATCGGTATATCTTGACGTGCATCGATATCCTATCCAAGTATGCGTGGGTGGTACCCATCCGGACGAAAACGGGGGCGAATCTCATAGCGGCGTTCAAAGACATCTTCAAGACCGGGCGCAAACCTTTGTATTTGCAAACCGACGAAGGCATGGAATTCCTCAACAGACCGTTCCAAGCCTTTCTCAAGAAACAGAAGGTCTTCTTCTTCCATACGTACAACGAGACCAAGGCTTCCGTGGTGGAAAGGTTCAACAGGACATTCAAAGGCTGTTTGTATAAATATTTCACCTATAAGAATACAAGGCGGTACATCGATGTTCTCCCGAAACTTGTGAGTGGTTACAATCGAGCCTATCATCGAAGTATAGAGAGAGCCGCCATTACCGTGACCCAACGCATTGAAGCCCAAGTCCGGCGTGTCTTGTACCCCATACAATCGCAGCGAACGTCGAAGGCGGTGTTCAAGGTCGGGGACCCTGTACGGATCAGTAAAGTCAAGGGCAAGTTCGAGAAAAGTTACTTGCCCAACTGGAGCGATGAGCACTTCCTGATTAAACGGCGCCTACCCCGACAGCGGCGAGTCTATGAACTGGAAGATCTTCAAGGGGAACCGTTGCTAGGCACGTTTTACGAGATGGAATTACAGCCTGTCGTAAAAACACAGCAAGACTACTACACGGTGGAGCAGATTTTGAAAACGGAACGTCGACGTGGCAAACTGTTTCATTTCGTGAAATGGCAAGGCTGGCCCAGTTCCTTCAAATCCTGGGTCGCAGCCAACCAGGTGAAACGACTATAAAGCCAGACACCACTACCGTCATCCTTCATTTCACGTTCGACCATGAACACGGTGCAACCGTCTCTGAACACAGCGTCTTCCAAAACGCGCAAAGCGCAAGTGGGCTTTGTGGCCATAGTGCTAACCCTGCTGAGTGTGTTGTACGGATGTGTGTTTTACGACGCAGCCTATGTCAGCACGTTACTTAACCAATTGAGAACACCAGCCATCAGTGAAACCGGTCTACAGAGAGCACCAGTCAACCCCGTATCGAGCCCAGTCATCACCGCACCACGTGTACAAGCCACAACGAGCTCCACACCAAGTTCCACACCTACACCAAGTACACCTACTACGTCTGAAAACCCACCGGATTTCATCCCTCACAGTGAACAGACAACGACGACCAACGTTGTACCCACCACCATCATCACTCGCAGTGAACAGACAACGACGACCGACGTTGTACCCACCATTCCAGTTCACTCGTACCAAATTTACAAGAGTGGATTACCACGACAGCGGATACACCTCCAACCATGGACCCCCGTTGGCAACATCCCTTCACTTGCGTCATCGCAGGACCGACGGGTTCCGGCAAAACGCACTTCGTCAGGAAGCTCCTCGAACACGCCGACAGCATGATCACTCTACCCATTGCCCGAGTCGTGTGGTGTTACGGAGAATGGCAGGCAGCGTATGCAGCAATGCCCCACATCACGTTCGTGGAAGGCCTACCCAACCTGGCCGATTTGGAACCCGACACCTTGGTGGTTCTAGATGATCTGATGGCGGAGACGGACAGTCGGGTCACCCAACTCTTTACCAAAGGCAGCCATCATCGACGGCTCAGCATCATCTACATTGTGCAGAATCTCTTCAGTAAAAACAAAGAACATCGGAACATCAGCTTAAATGCCCACTACATGATGGTCTTCAAAAACCCGAGAGATACCACTCAACTGCTGCACCTGGCGAGACAGATGTACCCTGGACGCACTGCGTTTGCGTTGGAAGCCTTTAAAGATGCGACAACCCCTCAGCACGGTTATATGCTCTTCGACCTGAAGCAAGCCACCCCCGATCACCTTCGACTACGCACCGGCATCTTTCCCGGAGAGACTCGCCACGTGTACATGCAAAAATAATGTAAACACACCCACAGTGGCTCCCCCAGCTGGGGTGTGTGAGTTTTGATGATGGGGATAATAAAAAGAATGAATACCACATCATGGTTGATTTTTGTCTCTGTTCTCTGAGATAGATAAAAAGGGCAGAGTTGTGGGTTCTAGCATTAGTTGTACATGATGTGTGCGCGAGTACGGAAGCACGCCCCGACGCTCCGTGTATTGAAGACGGCCCCACCCGAGTTGGTTCGAACCATTGTACGCGGTGCGGACCCTGACCTTGTACGCTGTTTGTGCGAGATCGGGTACAACCTGTTAAAAGGCAACGTACCACTGACTCCGGCTCAGAAGACCAAGTTGACCAAGCATAAGACAGGTCTCCGAACCTTAGTCCAGAAGCAAATCTCTCAAACACAAAAGAAAAAGGTGTTGCAGAAAGGTGGATTTCTCGGGGCCATCTTAGCATCGTTGGCCGCTTCCGTGTTGGGTCCAGTATTGGGTGGACTCTTCGGCCGACAATGAACCACACGAAAAAAATGGTCCTCGTCGAACCTTGGCTCCTTCAAAACCTTCAATCACCGTACCCCGTACCTTCTACGGTGAAGACGATAAACACCCTCGATGAAGAGATGCAACAGATCTTACAGAGACCGGTGTTAAGCGATAATGAGAAAGTACAACAGTACAATGAGACGCTTCAGCGGTACATGACGTTCATGGACCAATACAAAACCCTCTCTACCCCAGCACCATCACCACCACCACCACGCGACACACCACCGACCTCAGCACCGCTCCAACAGCCTTCATTACCAGGGGTACCACCCACAGCTCCACAGTGGGTCGAAGACGAAGTCCTGAAGAGTGTACCTGCATCGTTCAAGAAACAAGCTGGCCTGGTATTACAACGGATGAAACAAAATCGTAACATGACTTGGAATGATAAAGGCGAACTACTGCTACAGAATCAGGTGGTCCCCGGTACCCACATGACGGATTTAGTGAATGACCTGATGCGTCAACGCAGGTCGCACACGAATCCTCGAGGATGGGAGGTCTTCGCTCAAGGCTTGAAAGACATGCATGTACCACAGGAATTGGTGGGGAACCCCCAGCGCTGGGCCTTTATGCAATCGCCCAGTCGTGCACGACGACTCTCACCACACCACGAGTGGGAACCGGAGTCGCCCCCAAATCACCACCACGGCGGGCACCTACTTTTTCTCCCCTTTTACCACGCCACCCCCTGCAACCACCAAGATCTAAGTCACCGCGACCATCACGACGATTAGCGCCCAAGGGCTGGGAGAAGTATTAAAACCAACAGCAGCAGCAGGAAAGCTCAGTCGTCATGTTTTACCTCACCCTACCCAGTAACAGCTCGGCTGATGTGTTTCCTGACAACACCTTGACCAAGTACGTGACCCAGTTACCGCAACCGTTGCATTTACCTGGACGCTGGGAATGTGGACTCGTGGATATCCAATACCCTTACTCGTGGTACAACGTGCGAGCCAATGAAGTATGGTACGAGGTGACCTACGAAGGACTAGAAACTCGACTCAAACTACCCGAAGGTCAATAAGATACCCCCAAGGAGTTCATGGGTGGACTGAGAAGTCTGATGCATTATAAGTCATTATAAGTCGAATATTTCAAAACCCATAAAATCTTTCCCCTTCAAAACTCATGTGGGCTTCGATCACAACGCACACAACGACAAGGCCTGTCTCACGCTCAGCCCCAACGTGAGTGTCGAACTCAGTCCTACCCTACAGCAAATGCTGGGTCTCGATCTACGGGGGTACGCTGGCCCCACCGGCGAGAGAGCCCACATCCCGATGGACATGCGTGGTGGTATATATGGCCTGTACATCTACTCGGACGTGGTCGATGCACACATTGTCAGCGACAGCAACGTACCTCTACTGCACGTCTGCCCGGTGAAAGGCACGTATGGAGCTCAAGTCACCCACAGTTTCAGGCATATCGTGTATCTACCGGTCAGTCAAACCGACATTAGCTCCATCGTCATCGATATAAGAGACGACACCGGTCAACCGATTGCATTCGAGCGTGGAAAAGTGGTGCTGACACTTCATTTCCGTCAAGTCCGAGTGGTTCACTTTGCATAATGAAGGTGCCTTATCAATGCCATACAGCCAGTTACGTCGATCATTACAGCAAACAGGCCGGGGGTAGCTTTCCTGTCTTTGCAGGTACACGCATGCAACGAGGACATGGGCTGGGGAACATACTCGGGAGCATCGTCAAAACGTTCCTGCCCTTGGTGACGCGTGGGGTCAAAGCGATCGGCAAACAAGCGGTGCGCAGTGGACTGCAAGTCGCGGGTGATGTCTTGGGTGGTGCGGCACCCAAAGAAGCACTGAAACGTCGAGCCAAAGAAGCGGGAGGCGTCTTGGTCACCAAAGCACAACGCACCGTAGGGAATAAAAGACCTGCCCCACCGAGACCACGCACCAGTCGACGACCGACCCAGCGACGACGCACATCGAAGACCAAGGATATCTTTTCTTAAAGATGGCTTTCATCCATGCCGAGTCGTGTCCTTCTACCAACAATGAATTTGATTTATGGACCGTCCCACCTACTCAGACCAGTGCCGAAGAAGGTCAATGGGTGGAACATCTGCCCCTTTCCAGCATTACAGCCACAGGCCCCATTGAATTCACCATCACCAACGCAGATACGACCTACCTGGGTTTAGCCCATACGTACCTATATGTGAAAGCTAAAATCACCAATAAAGATGGGTCAGTCCTCAAAGCAGATGCACCCATGGGTCCAGTGAATCTCTGGCTTCATTCGCTATTCCAGCAAGTGGATATAGCCCTGAGTGATAAACTGGTGAGCGCCTCGACGAACACGTACCCGTACCGAGCTTACATCGAAACACTGTTATCCTACGGGCGTGACGCTAAAAAGTCGTATTTGACAGCCCCGTTGTTCTACCGAGATACCCCAGGCAAGATGGAAGCGAGTCCTGATAATGAGGGCTACACGGAGAGAGTAGATTTCACAGCAGAGAGTCAATCGTTCGATATGATGGGACGTCTGCATGCGGACTTATTCATGCAGGACCGATACCTCTTGAATGGAGTACCTGTCAAATACGACTAGTGCGCACAACGCCTGCGTTTGCCTTGATGGCCCCGAATGAGGACCTCGAGTATAACATTGTCATCCAAGAGGCAAGTCTGTTTGTACGCAAAGTGAAACCGAGCCCAGGTGTACAGTTGGGGCACATCAGAGCCTTGGAGAAAAAACCAGCCCAGTACCCGATTCGACGAGTACAGACCAAGGTCTTTTCCGTTCCTAAAGGCAATATGATTGTCAATCAAGAAAACCTGTTCCTGGGGGATTTGCCCAAGCGTTTAACCTTAGCCCGTGTGGAGAACGTCAGTTATAATGGGACTCTCTCGAGGAATCCGTTCAACCTAAAAGCGTTCAACATCAATTTCGTGGCCCTGCATGTGGATGGCCAACAGGTACCGGCACGCCCCTTACAACCTAATTTCGGAACGGACAATTACATCCGGAGCTATCTGAGCCTCTTCACAGCAACTAGCCAAATCAACCAAGACGAGGGAAATATGATCAGTCGAGACGATTTCGGCAAAGGGTACACCTTGTTCTGTTTCGATCTGACTCCCACCTTAGACAACGATCATCAACTGAGTCTCGTCAAGAAAGGCAACTTACGCTTGGAACTGCATTTCGGGACACCTTTACCGAAAACCATCAATGTGATTTGCTACGCTGAGTTTGACAACATCATTCAAATCGATAAAAGCCGTAACGTCCTGTGTGACTTTGCCACCTAACATGGATACAGACCAGATACGCACCGTGCTGGAGAATGATCCAGGGACACGCATGGTCTTTCAAGGAGTGTTCGCCCGAGACGTATTCCCATTAGACCGTGTGTATCCTGCTGCTTACGTCCTGAATACAGACCCGATGGATCGACCCGGTGAACACTGGGTGGCCGTGTACTTGACAGAAGAGCAGGGCGAATACTTTGATCCGTACGGCCTACCACCCCTCCATTCCGATTTAACAGACTTCATGGATCAAGGCACAGAGACGTGGTGTTGGAATACTAAAACGTTGCAAAGCCTGGACAGTATGGTGTGCGGACAATATTGCTTGTTTTACCTGTACCATCGATGTCGGGGACATTCCATGCAGACGATCGTCCACATGTTTGACGAGTACCCCAAGGCCGAGGACCGAGATGTACTCGTATATGACTGGGCCGCCCATCATTTCAATGTACAAGTCCCGTTCTGGGCTTGAATTCTTTCTATGTACAAGCCCCCTGTTCTGGGCTTAAGTTTACAAGCCCCCTGTTCTGGGCTTCAGTTCTTTCAATGTACAAGCCCCCCTGTTCTGGGCTTCAGTTCTTTCAATGTACAAGCCCCTTGTTCTGGGCTTCAGTTTTCACGTGGTTGTTCTCACGTTGTTGTTGTTACTGAATAAAAATAAATGAGATCTCACCAAAAAACCCTGTCTTGTGTGTTTTATTCATAATGCATAAATGCCCAATGTGGGGATTCAGTCAAACTGAAATCAGTGGTGTAGGATGGGGCCAAAATGTAACCCATCAATGTTCGAATGCAAGAGCACTATAGTAAAATAGAGAGCCAATGAAATCAGCCCACAGACCAAGTACGTGTTTTGGTCTAGGTTTGGAGCGGGCATTTCATTGAGGTGCGTGTAAAGGAAGACGGTGAGTGAAGACTCGTCCAACACGTATAGATTAAGTTTATTACTATAAGTTCTATGTATTTTTAAATATGGAAAAACCCGGATGTAAGATGAGAACCCGGATGTAAAACCACAGTACCCAGATGGAAGACGGAAAAAACCCACTGGGAAACCCGGATGTTGAGAAGAACCCGGATGTAGGCGCGGACGTAGGCGAAAGCATCCTAGTACCCGGATGTAGGCGCAGACGTATACCTAGTACCCGTCCATTGGTTCTTTTATCGATCGCTCATTGGCTCTTTTTCTCGACCGCTGATTGGTCCAAATGGAACTGCCCATCCTTCCCAGGTTAATTTACAATCCCATTTTTGGGTTCAAGCTCTGTATATCGATGCCGCAACATTGTCGCCGAACCTTGCCGAAAGGGAGACCTTTTGACTTGGATGTGACGTTTTGTCCCGACATTCTTCCGCGCACTGCCAGTGATGCCGCGCACTTCCGGAGACCCCGCGCGCTGCGGTCGGAGAACCCGCGCCCACGCGCGCTGGGAGGCCAGGAATAACCCCGGAGGTTGAACATCCGAACGTCTAAGGGGAACATTGGAACTCTTCTGGGTTTGGAGGTAGTCTTAGTAAAACCGTCACAACCCACGTGACCTGCGCAGCAGAATGGAAACGACACCCTAGTCTAACTCCCTCACATAGGCTTCACATGGATACCTCACTCGATCCCATCGGCCCACTAGTGGCCCACCTAGACCCCAACACGTCTATGTCCATACCCTTTGTCCACTGCGCATGCGCAGAGTGACGATATTTCAACCCCGCATTCCCCCCATCAGATGCCCCCTCACATAGGCTTCACATTGATACCTCACTCGATCCAATCGGCCCACTAGTGGCTCCCCTAGATCCCAAAACGTCTATTTCCATACACTTTGTCTATTGCACATGCGCAGAATGACGATATTCCTACCCCACATCCATCCCATCGGTTGCCCCCTCACATAGGCTTCACATTGATACCTCACTTGACCCCATCGGACCATTAGTGGCCCACCTAGATCCCAAAACGTCCACCCCGTATGGACCTATACACCCATAGCCATGCAGTATAGGCCTATGGGCCTACCCAGGCCTCGGTGACTTTTTCCAAAATTTCACCGTTTCGCTCCGGGACCCTTCCCATCGTGTTCTAAATGACGAGACGTGAAAAACAAATCCAAACAGCCCATATCACAATGAACGTGTGTGAATTTCCAAGGTTGAACCTATACTCCCCATATAGCCAGCCTATAGGCCTATATACAGACCTCAGTGACTTTTTCCAAAAATTTCACCGTTTCGTGCCGGGACACTTCCTATCATGTTTGTCTTGACGAGACTAAGAAAACAAATCCAAACAACCATACCGCAAATGTATAGAAGTAGGTTTCTCAGTGGGACAAACATTGGACCTATACCCCCATAACCCGTATATGGGTCTATATGGGGCTATATACAGACCTCGAACTTTTTTCAAAAATTTCACCGTTTCGTGCCAGGACACTTCCTATCATGTTTGTCTTGACGAGACTAAGAAAACAAATCCAAACAACCATACCGCAAATGTCTAGAAGTAGGTTTCCCAGTGGGACAAACATTGGTCCTATACCCCTAGTATGGGACTATATGGGTCTCCCTGAACTTTTTCCAAAAATTTCAACGATTCGCTCCGCGACACTTCCTAGCATGTTTGTCTTGACGAGACTAAGAAAACGAGACCCCACAACCTATACCGCAAATGTCGAGAAGTAGGTTTCCCAGGATGGTCCTATACCCCCATACCCCATATAGGCATTTTCCCGTAATTTAGGATAAAGTCCGTGTTCCGTATTTTTTCAGGAAAAATTTTACATACACCCACCCTGGAACTAGGGGGAGTTAACTCTATTGATAGGCAAGCCCCGTTAAGCCCGGGGACCAATATTAGCCCTTTTGGCTAGGGTTGATAGGTGTTTTCCCCTATTTTAGGAGTAAATTCCGTGTTCCGCTTTTTATAGTTTCGGGAAAAAATCCTAATTTTACATGCACCCACCCCATTGACTTGATAGGCAGGTCCCGATAAGCCCGGAGACCGATATTAGCCCTTTTGGCTAGGGTTGATAGGTGTTTTCCTCTAGTTTAGGGGTAAAGTCCGTGTTCCGCTTTTTATAGTTTCGGGAAAAAATCCTAATTTTACGTGCACCCACCCATGACTGCATGCCCCTTCACGAATGCTTCACTTTGATACCTCACTCGACCCAATCGGACCATGCAGCGTTTTTGAAGTCTGGGGACTACTTTTTCTCCGCGGAAGCTTTTTCCAGCGACCGCATCACCACCAGACCGCATCACCGCGGAAGAATACATGCTCATGACCGCCACGTGACCGCCACCTGTTGGAACTATAGCGGCGTTGACCTCTATGGGAAAAACCCCACAGACAGGTCAGTACATGCCTTGATCACGTGATCGCCACGTGATCGCCCCTTAAATTTTACCCGGGGGAACAAATAAGTAGGTCAATGTGCGTGTAAATGCTCTTTCCCTACTACTACGGTCATCACAAGTTTCGTAAACAATCATGAAGAAATATGTGACAGGAATCTCCACGTCAGATAAAACTAAAATTAGAGTTTGTCCCCGCGTCCCTCCCAGTGGGTTTTCTCTGAATGTTGCACAATGCATGTGTCGTATGTTTCCAGTAACTGAGCGTTTCGTGTGCAAAGATATCAACTTCCTTTTTGAGAAAACATCACAGTTCAATTTACAGATTAATGTGTTTGCTCTGAAATTGCTTATTTTATGTATTATAATAATGAACTTTCGCGTCTCTTGGTATATGATTCTCTATCATAAATTCAGCCTTTGTCAGGCTACCGTACTTGAATATCAACTGGAGCATATAAATATAAACAACGGCTGGCCTCTTTTCCTTGGATTAGGTCAAAAGAGGCGGAGCCCCACACCCCAGCTCGGATGATCATTGGATAAAACAGTTACATGATACACACTCGATAATGTATGCCAACTATTGGCGCCATATTATACTCTCAAGCACAATATCTTTGCAATAATTGGCATACGTTGTCTCGTGTCAACATGTAATTATTACGTCGATATCTACATGTTAAGTTTGTAAAACGATATCATCAGTCATACAGGGGTCGCGCGACCTCATCCCATCAACAATCATTAAAAAAAAATATTCGGCCGTCCTACAACACTTAACTCACATATATTTATTAATGAATAATTTCCCTTCATTGTCAGCCCAAATTTAACAAGATGCGCTTCGTTCCTTGTCTATTACAGTGTTAACAACTTCACTTTCATTTCCTGTGCTTTAACGAAACCACAACTGACCCAGTTTTCCGTTTGAGAATGAGGTAGAAGTTAAAAGCGCTAAACTTGATGAATATGATGGATCTTGTTAAATTTGGGCTGACAAAGAAGGGGAATTATTCATTAATAAATATATGTGAGTTAAGTGATGTGGAACGGCCGAATATTTTTTTTTAAATAATCCCATGGTCGCTTCCATTTTGCTTCATTTGTGTGAGAAAACTCTGACCCCAACCAGACAATCTGTCAGAAATTATCCGTCGTCTGGGTGAAGGGTCATAGGAAGCTCGGACTAGACTCCATGTTGATGTTTCCGTTCCATCTGTCTCTTAGTTTGCTCCACTCTCTGTCCCGGGAGTTTTCTCCTGAATATACGCCGAATATATGGAGGTTCCTGTATAAGATATCACGATTATAAACATTATAAACACGGAAACTTTTTTTTGGTTCATGGATTATTACTGATAATCGGATTATAGACGCTGATCATGATATCTATTCCTTCACAACGAATCATGTTTTGTAAAATCATTTAAAGCTATATTCCTGAGCCATTCGATTTACCCGTCAGCTTCATATGCATTGAATGCAATTTGAAATAAAAAAATAATTCTCGTCTTTCTTGATTATTTTCAAATGGAATTATAAAGCGACATGACTGTTTGAAGCTCATGGAATATTGAGTGAAGGTTTAACATAATGCCAATATGTATGTGATGGATGATTTACTATAGCTGCCCTGCCCTACATATACTCTCTTTTAATAATAATATTCTGAACAACGCGATTGAATTTTGTCCCAGTTCAGAAGCACGTTATTATTCTCAACAAAGATAATGCAAATCTATACCATTCAAACGAAACTTACTACATGCGTGTATATCAAACATTCTCGTTGCTGTCAAATACGCGGTGTCGAAGCGGTTTGGTTTAAATGTTTTTATTTTGAGACATGGGGGAGCGAAGTAAGCAAAGCTTATAAATACGTGTCGAAGCGGTTTGTGGTTGTCTTGAGTTGAGATTACTTTTTCAATACAGGTAAGTCTTTAAAAATATGGCAGCAGTATAAATATATTTCTAGTTTTTGTTTTCATCCTTGGATTTGATGACACTAATTCCAGCCTTCCGTTTAACGCTAAGTGACTCCACTGTAGTAGTATAGAAAGTTACAATACATATAAGGGAAATGGGAAGAGGTGCCGACATACTGACAGAGCCACATGACTTCGCAGTCTTCTGGTTAACCTATTCTAAAGCACATACCAAGAATCTAACGATTCGTGATATGTGTTGTATCTCAGGTACGCTTTTATTGTACCTGTTCATGTGGCAACTTGGATGACATGCCCACACGGCCCCTAGCACCGGCATAAGCGGTATTGGATACAAATCTAGAGAGCTATGATGGAAAATGCTCTGGCAACTCGTATATTGGTCATTGGTGAGCTGTGTCGCTTTGATAACTCGTACACTGGGGATTGGTGAGCTGCATCGGCGTCAGATGAAAATGACGCCGATTCATTATCAAAAAAAGTCAAAAATGATGATCCGGTCACACGACTTTCAGGTCAAATGGCACTTCCAGGTCAAAAGTCACATCCGGGTCAAAGGTCACTTCCGGTCAGGTGACGGCCCAGCAAAAGTGACCTACCCATACAGAAGACCGTACGCTGCAGTTATTTCAATGTTAAACACACGCGACATTTGCGGTTTTTATCTCGCGATGGGAGGAATCTCGAAGCCCCAGAAGTTGACTTTGTTGAAAAGTCACTGTGTGCATGCGCACTGAGCAAGTATCGATCGGTTGGACATTTTGGGTTCGAGATGGTTCGACTCTATCGTGTGAGGTATCAGTTTGAAGCACTCGTGGAGGACCATCCCACTGGATTAGTATGAAATGAAAGTAAGGATACGGTGCGCATGCGCAGACAGGGAATTGTGGGGAAAGGGCACTGGAATGGACGTTTCGAAGCATGGATGGGCCAATATTGACCCAATTGGGCTGTGGGAGATATCATTGTGAAGCTCTCGTGAAGCAGCATCCGACGGGATGGGTGGGCCATGGAAGTAAGGCTACGTCGGGCACGTGCAGAGACCAGGATGACGTGATTATGCAAAGATGAATCCATGATGGGTATAAATACGGGGGTTATTGACAGTGTGCGACATCCATCGCGCGTCATTTGCTCCGCTATGCCACGAGTTCTACGAGCTGTCCTTTTCCTTACCCGTGAGGTGGGGTTACACGCCTATGAAGAAAAAGTCGTCATTGTGGAAAACCGGGATGTATACGGTTGCCCTGCATCGTGACGGTTGGACCAAATTTAAAAGGGTGTTGTATGGTGAACTGGCCGGGAACCTCATCCACATCGAGAATGCCATCTACGCACACCGTGGACCGTTCTTCGCACGTTTGGGACGTTTGCAGGACCCCATCCGAAGCTTCACCGTTGACCCTAATCCGTGGACGGCTTCGCCTCTGTCCAGTGCAAGGGGACTACGGAGATCAAGTCACACAGAGCTGTAACCACGTACTCTATCTACCGATGCGACAGAATGACATCAGTACCATCACCATCACCAAGGGATGACACCGGACAACCTCTGGCATTCGAAATTGGGAAAGTGGGAATTTCAATCGTGACTATCAGAGTCTGTTTACAGCGGCCGATCAAATCAACCAGGATGAAGGGTGTATGATCAGTCGTGAGGACTACGCTAATGGATACACGTTGTTCTGTTTCGATCTGACTCCCACCTTAGAGAACGACCATCAGCTGTCCCTCGCTAAGCAAGGCAACTCACGGTTAAAAATCCACTTTGCACGAGCCCTCCGGAATACCACCAATGTGATTTGGTACGCCGAGTTTGACAACGTCATTCAAGTGGACAAGACGCACAACGTCCTGTGTGACTTTGCCACCAAACATGGATACAGACCAAATTACAACCGCGCAGGAGAATGACACAGGGACACGTATGATCTTTCAAGCGGTGTTCGCCCGAGACGTGTTCCCGTTAGACTGTGTGTATCCTGCCGCATACGTCTTCAACACGGATCCGATGGATCCTCCCGGTCAACATTGGGTGCTGTGTACTTGACAGAAGACCAGGGCGAATTGTTTGACCCGTACGGCCTGCCATCCCTCCATCCCGATTAAATAACCTTCATGGACGAAGGCACAGAAACGTGGTGTTGGAACAGTGAAACGTTGCAAGACGTGAGTAGTAGGGTGTGCGGACATTACTGCCTGTTTTACCTCTACTACCGTTGCCGAGGACGGACGCTATCCACTATCGTACAGATGTTTGACGAGTATCCCCAGGCCGAGGACCGAGATGTACTGGTGTACGACTGGGCCGCAGACCATTTCAATGTACAAGCTCCGTTCTGGGCTTAAGTTCTCACGTGGTTGTTCTCAGGTTGATATTATTGTTCCTTGAATAAAATCATGAGATCTCAAACACCAAGTGTTGTGATTTTTTTATCAACCCAAGAATACAGGTGACAGTAGAAATTAATACAATAACATGCCCTACACTGAAGTAACATATTTACGACAAGGGGCATTGCGACGTTGTTATGGTCACATTAAGAATACAATATAATTGACGATAATGCGTTTGAATAACAGTCCATCAGCGATGTTGAAATGTTCAAATATGTCGTGGTCACACCATCGTCCAGGGCTTTACACTTCGGGTAGAAGTACGGAAAGGCA
>JAVTVY010001534.1:0-35529 GCA_036873755.1 Hanleya hanleyi | reverse complement strand
ATAGCCCCGTAGACGTCTCGTGACCCCTTTGAAAGAGCTTATTCTAAAATCCTAAATTTGCATACACTTACTCATTGACCCTGCCTCTCTCGGCAGGACCCGATCCACCGGAGACCGATATTTGTCCCTCTAGACCTGGTTGATAGGGGTTTTCTCTATTTTAGAGGTAAAGTCTGTGTTCCGCTTTTTATATGTTCAACCCAAATCCTAATTTTACATGCACCCACCCATGACTTGATCGCCCTGGAGGAGCGCTTCACTTTGACACCTTCCACGACCCGTTCGGGCCAATAGTGGCCCATCTTGACCCCAAAACGTCCATTCCCAAGCCCTTTTTTTAGTGCCCAAGCGCGGAATGACGTCAGTTCTACGTCACACCTATCCAGTTGGATGCTCCCTCACGTGTGTTTCACATTGATACCTCACTCGACCCATCGGATCACTATGGGCCCAGCTAGTCCCCAAAACGGATCCCTGGAGTCCCATTGACCTTTGACCTCTGAGTGCAACATCCGTGCCCACTGTGGCGTCACTTGCGGTTCTTGTCCCGTGACCGCAAGTGACCTTTGACCCCTGCGCACCATTATTAATATCCGGTATTGTGCGAATGCGCAGGGGTCAAAGGTTACTCCCTGACACGTTACGGGAACCGGAAGTGACGTCAGAGATGACCCGAATTTTGCACTCAGAGGTAAAGCAACCTCCAAACAGGGTTATCCCCCCTTCTGCCAGTGGATCGACCCTGCCCTCAGTCAATTATACAGAGCGAAAAAAACGCCCTGGCAGTCTCCGCACAGTGGGTCTGCACCAAGCCATGTAGCTTTTGACGGAGATTAAAAGTGCGAGTATATCCGAACTGCTCTGTATCGCAGCAACTTGAATTAACCAGAATTAATCAACTGCAGCACATCTGAGGGATTTGGCAGACAAAAGACAACAAACAATCGGTGACTACGGTTAATTAAATAACTGTTTATCTCTTTACAACAACAACAACAACAACATTAGGCCTGCATTAAGGCTAACGGTCGTTTGTTTGAAAAGAAATCGGCGATGCTTGTTTTTTCGGAATCCAATTGTCCCGCACATTCGCATCTGCAAAATTATATATCCTTGTATTTAGTATGTGGATAAGGACTGTTTTTGGCTGGTAAAATTCAGGTTCTGTGAAATAATGTTTTTCTACATGGCTATATGTAAATTAACTGAGGGCAGGGTCGATCGACTGGCAGAAGGGGAGATAACCCTGTTTGGAAGTTGAAGTAATAGGTCAATGGGACTCCAGCGGTCTGTTCTCTACTACTCACAGCGTCTCGACATGAACGACATTGTGGTTCGGCACGAGGGGAAAACTAATTATCGAACCGAACTAATGATAAAACAACATCTTGTATTTTTATACGCACCGGCGAGATAATAAGTTCAACAGATTTTTGTTTTTGTCATACTTCTGTGCTCATGAAAAGCATATCGCTGCCAACGAGATTACAAAATATGCCATATTGTTAGCAGCCGATAGTTATATAACAATCAACCCAATTAGTTTTCGGCGAGACGAGACATTGGATACTTCATCAATACATCTACCGTATCCTTTTGCTAATGTGGCGATGCAGAGCTTGATCAAACCAGAAAGATGAACCGGTAATATACGGTACAGTGCACTAACCAAGTATGATACCGGCACTAATCATGCTAATCAAATAGAGATTATGAAATCGAATTATCAAACCGTCCGTTCAATTTGTTCCCTCACTGCTGCACAATATCTGTCCAAGGATATAGTAGCACACAGCATTAGGCCTGGTGCACACGTCCAAGTTTTCCTTGTCCAGTTTTTGTATAGGCTATCCAGTATCCGTGTGGATGACTGACCACAATTTTCGAGAAATCGGCCGGTTGTCCAGTTTCTTAGATCGTGTGTGTATGAGTAACATTTCTATTTGTTGGCAGTCTCGGTCCTACCCGTTTATACTAGAGTATTGATAGACATCGTTGCATTTTTGCAACAGGGAACTCCTTTTCATTTGGCGTGCTATAGTGAAAATGTGTGGCATTCTGAAAAAAAGAAAGAAATCATGATATTTGGTCTGCTTTTTCTATTCCTTCTTGTAATTCACAGATTGTTTATTCCGAAGGCTATCCCGAGGTTTTAGTCCGCATAGCAGTATCGATACGACTCTATTTTACACAGTTCACGTGATGCAGAGGAGAGATCAACTTTTTAGTGGGGGTTTGCTTAGCTCCATTCGAGAGACGTCCCGGTTTCTTTTTGATGATGACGTGTACATCTGGCTGTGATTGATCTGTTATTTTTTGGACCGTTTAAATTTTTGCCGTATTTCGCAATGCAGGCAGAGCAGTTTACATTGTAAAATTGTCAAGGAAAACTGAGTCGTCTGTACTAGGCCTTATCTCGTACAATATAAGGGACACTTGAAGTGGTAGACACGAGTTAGTTTTCAATCAAGTTTATTGCACGACTCTTGGTATACATGGCAGTGTGACTATGCGTCACAGGACCTACGAAGTAAGGTAGGCATTAGGACAGGCACTGAGCTCTTGGCAATCCCACCCCGCCTCCCCCCCCCCCAGCCCCAAGTTGAAATCCTGCCTATATTAAGATGGGCACATGCAGCCCAAGTCAGAATCACCAGAGATTTTCATCAAAATCACCAGAAATTTTCGATTAAAACAGTATTGAATATTTTGTTGAAGATTAAAAGTGATGGGATTGAATGAATAGTTTACCAGTTACTGTGCTAATGTGAATCTGTGACACACCAACACACTCTGTGGCAGTGATTCTGTGACACACCAACACACTCCGTGGCAGTGATTCTGTATCCCTTAATCAAGGAATCAAAATTTGAAATGACAAGAAAATTTAGACATAATTACACATGTAATGTTTTTGTTTAAATTATATCCCAGTGTGATATATAGTCAATATTCAAGAAGTACAATCAAAGTTACTTTATCTAGTTAAATTCTACACAAAGAAAATAAATTAAGACCCTTTAAACATGCCGTCAATGCCAGATGTTGAGTTTTATACAGCTGTAGATCAGGGCTCTGGGTGCATATATCATGTTTCCATACCCTTAATGCACACAACAGCGGCAAAACAAAGTCTCCTTGAACAACCTATCTTTAGCCTATCTCAAACCTAACATGCTTGAGCTATACATGTATAACACACTTTCATTTGAGAGTCCAGACATTCCACCATTCATGTGAACAAATTGTACTAAACATGGAATAATTAAATTCACACTACCCATTTCTACAGTATCAGTACTATGTTACTATCTGTAGCAGTTGAACCCCAGTAAAACTTAAACAATTAAAACCAGTAAAGAAATTTGTCTGTTGAATAACAGAAAATATGGTATGGAGATTTGAATGAGTAAACTACTAAACAACTCACATGATACCAACAAAATGTCCCAACACAAGCTGATAAATTCCTTGGGTGGCTTGCAGGACAGCTTTGTTTCACCCTCAGTAAATTTGATCATTGTTGCTCACAGGCTAATCTGAAGGATGATACCAGATCTTTCTATGTTCTGCTGGGTTATTGCTTCAGGCTGACTTAATTGGTTGATGTAGGATATTTCATCATCAGTGGCAATTTGACCTAAATTTGAAGCCTGCATGATTTGGTCTGTGATGAAATGTTTGGATGTGAAATAGGATACACGTTAAAGGCCACAGTTTACATATCTCTATAACAATATACTGAATTGTGTGTATTAAGAATGGCAAGTTGCCTGGTAATAGCAGTGTAGATAAATGCACTAACAAATGATGGAAAATTAGCATTTCCTATTTCATAAAAACAATTACGGATGGCATATCCCACCACTGTGTATACAGTGAAACATACAGCCAAGGCTTCCCGATGGGCATGACAGTGTACTCGCTGAGCCATCAATAAATAATAAAAAAAATAATTATAAATAAAATTTTAATCAGAATTCGGTCAACTCAGAACTTGCTCGTAACAATGCCCTAATGCACGTTCATGCCAAAAATCAAGATTCTAATGTCAACGGTTCTCCTTATTTCGCCGACGAAAGGATTCGGATGGACTGACTGACTGACTGACTGACTCATTACCGGACAATTTGCGATCTGTAGCCTACTTCGTAGGAACAAAAGTATGGCAAATATAACAAAACAAGTGAACAAAGATGAGCGGTCAAATATATACATAAAATATGTGGGGATGTGACCACATTGAGGTTAAGTATGCGACTGGCAGGTATAATATGGTAGCCCCTACAGTAACGACCAGCTTGTGCGAAATCGTCTATACACGTGTTGAAGGTTAAGAGGTATATATTTCCGTATTTGTGAAATTGTTAACCGAAATATGGTAAAACATTTCTGCGGTATATTATTAAACATGAGCAGTGTGACTAACGTCACAGGACCTACGAAGTACAGTAGGCATTAGGACTCGAACACGAACTGAACTCTTGGAAATCCCCACCCCCAGTTGAAATCCTGCCTATATTAAGATGGGCACTGATTTTCATCATAAATCACCAGAAATTTCCATCAAAAATAGGTCAGCTCAGAACTTGTTTTTAACAGTCTCCTAATGCGCCTTCGTTCCAAAATAAATAACGATCACCGATTTAGTTTTACATTTTTTTTTAAGGAAACAGATTGAATAATATAAGTTCACTAGATTTCAAGCTTTACGTGTGAAAATACATCTACATCTCTTTAGTGGTTTTTAGTGCCCTTGTCCAGGATCAAAACAACTTTTTAAATCACATTATTTTCCCAACAATACACCAATTTTTATATATAGTACTATAGTATAGAAAGGTAGCATTTATGTAGTTTACGGTAATTCAACTCGAGACCAACACCTTTTATGCACAAGATAATAATGATTCTATGTGATTTTCCTGAGCATAACCGGTACAAAGACGAATAAATAGCGTCTCTACATCACGTTGTTATTTAGATATATGAGACAACACATTTTGGGTATCGGTAATCTGATGAATGTACTATTCCGGTTTCCTTGTTTCACATTATATTCTATGGCAGTTGATCGTTGATTTTCTTTATGATAACGTTAAACCACCTCAGCTTCGTTGTGCAAACAGCGCTGAATTTTTGAGGGTATATGCAGTAGGGTATTTTTAGCCGGAGTGTAACTGATAGGCCTACTCATTAAATGCGATAAAACGCTGGAGTAAAACGGACCACAGTTTTCTTGGCAATGATGACATACATAGTTTGGATGTGAAACAGGATAGCCTACACGTTACAGGCTACAGCTTACATATATATAACAATATACTGAAGTGTTAATTATAAATCTAATTTTAATCAGAATTATTTCAGATCAGAACTTGCTGGTAACAAATGCCCTAATGCACGTTCATGCCAAAAATCAAGGTTCTAATGTCAACGGTTCTCCTTATTTTGCCGACGAAAGGATTCGGATGGACTGACTCACTCACTCATTACCGGACAATTTGCGATCTGTAGCCTACTTCGTAGGAATACCTCCAAACAAAATTAGGAAAAGTCAACAATATCATGATTTGGTAAAGTCGTATACAAAGTGGCTTGCCTATTGCAACTGTTTTCTGCAGTTCAGCCTGAACATAGCTTAACTCGGGCACAATAGCACATCCCGCGAAACAACACGAGCCTTTGTATAGATTAGGTCGAGGTTAATAAAGCCCCATTGTTCGACCTACGTTTAGAAGTGGTTTACTATAAACAAGGGGCTGTAGGTTTGGTAACATGTTTTGTCATTTCCTCGAAAGTGGGGACAGTTTGGACACGTACAAATATCCGGTACGGTACATGTGCATAACCAGAACACTTCAGTTGTGAGCATATGAGGTATCGTATTTGTTAACAGGGAGTTAACTATTTCTCTATCCTCAACATCGAACGTTTTTCCAGACAGTGTGGAGTAGGTGACAACAAGGCCATGGAATGCAATTTGACCAATGTTGTGTATTTACTAGTATAACTGGACAATATCAGCTTCCGAGGCAGGTCTGAGTAGGCCTATTCATTGTTGAGTTCCGGTGTGTAGAAGCCATATGTGGGGATGGGTAGTGCGTCAAGTCGATCGACAAGGGGTGAACAGTCGACGTCCATGAAGAACCGACCGCATCAATCTAGAAAGACAAGATTAAAAAATAATACTAACAGGTATTTGTGATTCCTATTTCCGATGATTTATATATACATTTGCAACGTTGTGATAGATTCACACAAGTATATGTGGCCTATTCTTCTGTCAACACCAGCCCCTAGCAAGATTAAGGTCAAACACAACAAAAATTCACCTCTATGATGTTCCAGGTTGAATAAAGATTCACATATCGTCTTTGAATTGCACCATACTCACTCAGCACTAAGAACAGCCAGTCTATCTATCCAGTGTCCTCTCTGTTTCCCATTTTCTCATTTGTAAGGTGAACATCCACTACACTGAGGTCCAGGTGGAATCTTTGTGGACTGGGCAACATGTACAGGCCTAATGAATAATGGGAATTTTTCTGTCGGACTGGAAATGGTTAGGAGAATTATTAGTCCAAGAGAACTCTACACTTATATTAGCGAAAATTGCCTTTTTGATAGAATGAAATATGAAATGGAGATATATCCTATTATATCCTCTTATAATTACTCTGTTATATCCCACCGAGAGAAACAGGTAAGAATTGATGGTTTGTGCTCTGCTAATGAGAAACTGTCAAGCAGTTGAGAGCAACAATTGTTAGTTCTGTTTGACTTGTGCTTAAGAAACGAGCGAGACGTTACAGAATATAAACGCCAGATCAAAATTTGACTAGACTTTGATACTCATGTGATTATTAATGATGGATAGAAGAGAATGAATCGGACAGCGGAGGCAGTGTTAGCATCAACTTTGTTTTTTTTTTACTTAAGAGTTCATCAGGTTCACTATAATGGGCTCGTTAAAAAATCGTTTGTTAGTCATCCCGCCTTGCTCATATTTTCTCGTCGCCCCGAACAAAAAAAACAGTGTAGTCATGTAGTCTGTTGTCACGGCATATATTTCGTATGTAATCAGACTAAAATCAGAAAGAAAATACGCCCACCCTCCCCACTTTCCTGACAGACAGGTGATGATAAATGAATGATTATTTTTAAGCCTGATTAAAAATATAGTAGCTTCATATTTAAAAACATACCGCTTAAGATATTTCAATGACTATACGTGCAATAACTTAATGGATTCATGTGATATTCAATATCAGATATATATCTCAATATATATATTGCTACATTCTAATTTCAGAGTATTTTACTACACTTATTTGACATTTGCCCACCTCAAACATGGCGGAATTCACCTTTGTCCCACCTCAAACATGGCGGAATTCTCATTGCTTCACCTCAAACATGGCGGAATTCACATTCACATTGTCTCACCTCAAACATGGCGGAATTCTCCTTGCCTCACCTCAAACATGGCGGAATTCACATTTGCCTCACCCCGAACATGGAGGAATTCACCTTTGCCTCACCTCAAACATGGCGGAATTCTCCTTTGCCCCACCTAAAACTCTACGGAATTCACCTTTGTCCTCACCTCTATCTTGGCGCAATTCACCTTTGCCTCAGATCAAACATGGAGAATTTCAACTTTGTTCCACCTCAATCATGGCGGAATTTACCTTTACCCCATCTCAATCTTGGCAGAATTCACATTTGCCTCACCCCGAACATGGAGGAATTCACATTTGCCTCACCTCAAACATGGCGGAATTCACCTTTGCCCCACCTAAAACTCTACGGAATTCACCTTTTGTCCTCATCTCAATCTTGGCGGAATTCACCTTTGCCTCAGATCAAACATGGAGAATTTCAACTTTGTGCCACCTCAATCATGGCGGAATTTACCTTTGCCCCATCTCAATCTTGGCAGAATTCACATTTGCCTCACCTCAAACATGGGGAAATCAACTTTGTCCTACATCAAACATGGCGGAATTCACATCTGCCTCATCCCGAACATGGAGGAATTCACCTTTGCCTCACCTCAAACATGGCGGAATTCACCTTTGCCTCACCTAAAACTCTACGGAATTCGCTTTTGTCCTGACCTCAATCTTGGCAGAATTCACCTTTGCCTCAGATCAAACGTGGAGAATTTCAACTTTGTGCCACCTCAATCATAGCGGAATTTACCTTTGCCTCACCTCAAACATGGTGAAATTTATCTTTGCTTCACCTCAAACATGGCGGAATTCACATTCACATTGTCTCACCTCAAACATGGCGGAATTCTCCTTGCCTCACCTCAAACATGGCGGAATTCACATTTGCCTCACCCCGAACATGGAGGAATTCACATTTGCCTCACCTCAAACATGGCGGAATTCACCTTTGCCCCACCTAAAACTCTACGGAATTCACCTTTTGTCCTCACCTCAATCTTGGCGGAATTCACCTTTGCCTCAGATCAAACATGGAGAATTTCAACTTTGTGCCACCTCAATCATGGCGGAATTTACCTTTGCCCCATCTCAATCTTGGCAGAATTCACATTTGCCTCACCTCAAACATGGGGAAATCAACTTTGTCCTACATCAAACATGGTGGAATTCTTCTTTGCCTCGCCTCAAACATGGCGGAATTCACATCTGCCTCATCCCGAACATGGAGGAATTCACCTTTGCCTCACCTCAAACATGGCGGAATTCACCTTTGCCTCACCTAAAACTCTACGGAATTCGCTTTTGTCCTGACCTCAATCTTGGCAGAATTCACCTTTGCCTCAGATCAAACGTGGAGAATTTCAACTTTGTGCCACCCCAATCATAGCGGAATTTACCTTTGCCTCACCTCAAACATGGTGAAATTTATCTTTGCCTCACCTCAAACATGGCGGAATTCTCATTGCCTCACCTCAAACATGGCGGAATTCACATTAGCCTCATCCCGAACATGGCGGAATTCACCTTTGCCTCACCTCAAACATGGCGGAATTCACCTTTGCCTCACCTAAAACTCTACGGAATTCACTTTTGTCCTGACATCAATCTTGGCGGAATTCACCTTTGCCTCAGATCAAACGTGGAGAATTTCAACTTTGTGCGACCTCAATCATGGCGGAATTTACCTTTGCCCCATCTCAATCTTGACAGAATTCACATTTGTCTCACCTCAAACATGGGGAAATCAACTTTGTCCTACATCAAACATGGTGAAATTCACCTTTGCCTCGCCTTAAACATGGCGGAATTCATCTCAGCCTCACCTCAAACATGGCGGAATTCACCTTTGCCTCACCTCAAACATGACAGAATTCACCTTTGCCTCACCTCAGACATGACGGAATTCACCTTAGCCTCATCTCACATGGTATAATTCACCTTTGTCTCACCTCAAGCATGACAGAATTCACCAGTTTTCCTCACCTCAAACATGGCGGAATTAACCATTGCCTCACTCTTCAAACATGGCATAATTCATCTTTGTCTCATGTCATTCATGGCGGAAATTACCACATGGAGAATTCAACTTTGCCCCACCTCAATCTTTGTGGAATTCACCTTTGCCTCACCTCATACATGGGGAATTCAACGTTGTCCCATCTCAAACCTCAAGGCAATTCCGCCATGTAATTGATTGGCTGTAGAATGTCTTCTGTATTGACGTTAGGTAGTATAATGCCAATATTGCCAGTGTAGATCAATAAGGTTATGGTTTGAATTATGTACTTAGTGGCCATATCTCCATTTATTTCACTTCATTTCCGTCCATATATATTGCGATTCTATATACTATCCAAATAATAATATTTCCATGTCTAATTAAATATAAATAGATACACTGTATAATATTCCTGTTATGTTTTTTAGGTTACCTGTAATATCTCGACACGGTGAAGACAACGAAACCAGTGAAGACGAATCAGATAGACGGTTCAAGACAGTCAAATCGAGCTTCAAAGAAGTTCCTCTGACCAAAAGTTCCGAGGAGACCAGGAACGAAATACTGAATGGGAACTTTGAAGTAGAATGTCCCAATAATATCAGAATTGTACGAATCTTCACAAGTAGTACATTCACGGGTAAGTTAAATTAATGTTCAGGTAAATTCTACCTCGTCCTGGCTCTGCTCTAAACTAACGCGAACTCTTCATGACCGTAATACAGTGGCACTGCGTCAATTGGTTATGCGTAATACTGATTCTCATCCATCTTCACTAATTACATTTGACAACAAATCCACACCAATTATCAGAAACGTGAAGATCACGATATCTAAAGTGGAAAGTATTGATAATGTGGTTGTGCCCGGGTCTTCAGACTGTTTGAAAAGGATAATGTTTTGTACATATTTATCTCTCTGTGGTGGTAAAATATGTACCCTATTCCCAAAGTTGCTGTTCTAGGAAACTCGTAAAAAATGCAATTAGCCAGGGAAAGTATGTCAGTGTGGCACATGAAACAGGGTGGAGGGAATGGGGAATTGATTTAGTTCATTTCTAAAGAACAAATCATTTTGTCCAAAAACGATGCTGACTACAAAGTTTTTCCCAAACTGGAAAGTTAACCGAATACGACTGGGGAAGTAAAAGTATACATTCGGGTTAGAAAATACGCGGGCTGGAAATGACATTCAAGTCTTCATGTTTCTGCAGATAAAACCTCAGATCATCTTTTTGGCATAAGTCAATCCACGCACGAGAGAAATACAGTGAAATGGCTTTTAAAAATCATGAGAAGCACATTGAACTTCTTTGTATGAGAGAAAATAGGTAAAATAATCATCTCCGTCTGTAAAAATTACCTTTGGTATCAGTTGAAGCATCAAACTCATCCACATGCCTGCAGCCCATGCATGGCTACTCCTGGCTTAATCAAGTCCGACCATGGCTGGGACAACTTTAGTATTCAGACCATAGACGTCGTCTATCCATCTACCAAGGATTCCCCCTTTGAATTTGAGAGAAAAATCCGAGAGCGAGAACTATTCTGGATGCTAGAACTTGTGGCAGTGTTTCCGTATGGTTTAAATGATAATGTCAGTGGGTTCGGCAATGTTACAAACCGCCGTTCAAATATATCCAATGTTACCCAGCTATTTAAACCCCATCAACGGAGACATCGCAGCCATGGTTGGAGAAAGTTTAATAGTGCGATGATTCACGATCATATCACTTTAAATTACTTAGTGGGTTCAACTCACACACCCAATAGTACACATAGCTTACGTACAGTTCTGTATGCGTTACCTCTGAGAGCTTTAAATCATATAGTCAGAGATATACAACAAATTGCGTCTTCAGGAAATATACCACCCAAAATCACAAAAGTATGTCAAGATATAGCGTATTTTCGGTTGTATCGTCCAGTGAACATAATCGAAACATCCCAAGATCGGCTTTTCTTGAAACTCAACTACCTAGATAAAGGACTGGACATTATTAATTTACCTCGAATCCTGAATGATCCAGAGGTACGCAACACTGTACCAAACTATTTTAAGTTCACAGAATCTCCTTGCATTTCATATAAGTATACTAAATCTATAGCCACCAAAATATTCGATTACTCTAATGCTGTCAAGGAGTTTGACTGGAACTTATATACGTCGGGAGGCTATAGTTGTCATTGTGAATCGTCGAACTTTATCTATGCACCATGCAAACATGTTGTGACTGGTGACCTTGCTGTGGTGAGTGATACGGACCTAAGATTACTCCTGATGAAGGGACCTAAAGATAGGGAGCCGAGAAAAAAAAATCTGAAGGCCGACCAGAAGATAGTCCTGTCTGCTTTGGAACATTATGTTATTGATTGGTCTAAGCGAGAAAAAGTTGAACCTACAGTACTCGCTGATTGGCTGGACCTCACCAAGAGCAAGGTCGTTGAAACAATCCGCCATATTGAAAGAAGTACCCTTCCCCAAGCAAAACAAGTACTGAGAAGCCCCAAATCGCAAGAAGCTCTAGCAAATCTCCAGAGTAAATTCGTCATAGTCCCGGCAGACAAAGCTCCAAATAATATAATATTCATATGTAAATATTACTATTACCAGGTGCTGGTTGAAGAATTGAGTGTAAACATATCGTCATCAAATACGTCTACTTACTCTCAAACTGCATTTACTCTGGAAGAGTTATTTAACAATCACAAAACGTTTCTCAGGGAAAGAGGTATTTGTCTTCCAACCAAACATAACGATATACCAAAAGTATACTGGACTCCCAAAATGCATAAATCACCATACAAAGCTAGATTCATAGCTGGTTCCAGAAGCTGCACCACCAAGCTTCTTTCAACCCTGTTGACGAGGGTCCTTCATGAGGTAAAAGCATTTTGGGAAAGGTATTGCGCCACTATTTCGTTTCAGCAAGATCCGCCTGTAGGTGGCGCCACTGGGTCTTGTTCCAATCTTTAGTGGATGTTCGTGCAAATGCTTCATAAGCGATAACTCCTAACTGCTTTGTCGGATTCCTCCGAAATTTGGCATCTGCATTCTTTGCGACAAGACGTCTGTTGGTGTTACGTTTCAGCAAGGTCCGCCTGTAGGTGGCGCCACTGGGTCTTGTTCCAATATTTAGTGCATGTCCGTGCAAATACTGCGTAAGCGATAACTCCTAAATGCTTTGTCGGATTCCTCCGAAATTTGGCATCTTCATTCTTTGCGACAAGACGTCGCTGGTATTACGTTTCAGCAAGATCCGCCTGTAGGTGGCGACACTGGGTCTTGTTCCAATCTTTAATGCATGTCCGTTCATGTTTGTTCAAATCCTTCGCGAGCGATAACTTTCGAATAATTTGTCGGATTTCTTCGAAATTTGGTAAATGCATTCCCTGCGACAAAACACTGTTGGTGATGCGTTTCAGCAAAATCCACCCGGAGGTGGCGCCATTAGAGTTCATTCCATTATTCCATGCTGCAAGTGATAACTTAGAAACACTTGGTCGAATTTCTTTGAAATATCCTACATATGTACCTTCTGGGTAACATGAGAAACGTTGCGGCTCATCGGATTCTTCTCAAATTTGGCATGCATTTACCATGCCAGGAGCTGTTGCTTGGGATTGCCTTTCGCTCACTTGCACTCACAGGTGGCGCCACCTGGTGGCAACATCACAAATTCGTTTCCGGGTAATAACTTGAGCACTGACCATCGGATTCTTCTCAAATTTTGTATGAATGTACCGTGACATAAGATGTCGCTTGATAATGCATTTCACTGACTTGCGCCTAGAGGTGGCGTCACCTGGTGTCAAAATCTAAATTTGGTTTCTGGGCAATAACTTGAGGACCCTCATCGGATTCTTCTCAAATTTGATATGCAGATGTCCCCACGATACCATGTTCCTTGGGATTGTATTTTTCCCCGCTTCTGCCTACAGGTGGCGTCTCCTGGTGGAAAAATTTGTTTCCGGGCAATAATTTGGCAACTGCTCATCAGATTATTCTCAAATTTTGTATTCATATGTGACCCGCCCCAAATAACATGAACACCGGTGGGCATCTAGTACCGGCAATAACTTGAGGACCCCTCTTCAGAGTCTCAAAGTTCATATGCCGATACCATGACATGAGATGTCATTTGGGATTGTGTTTTGGCTGCTTGCACTGTGGTGACTCCTTGTGGCAAAGTCTAAATTTGGTTTCTGGGCAATAGGTTGAGGATGCCTTCATATTCTTGTCAAATTTAGTTTGCAGATAATATGCCATGAGTTGTCTCTTGGGGTTGCATTTCGGTTACATAATTTTCATGCTACATGGTAAAGAAAATATATTACAGTAGCAATCAACATTCAGTCAGCCATTCGGAGTTGATCTCAAAACCTGGGAAGGTGGAAAGACCCCTCTGCTTTTTACGCCTGTGAAGTAGCTGTTGCCATCCTCATGAATATCTTCTGAAACCGACAGCGCTTATAAATATTGCTGCCATTTTGGCGGGGGACCTAGCATCCTCTGGCTGCTTGTTGAATTTGGTGTAAATACTGTTATATGGAATATGGAATAGGTATTTGGATTATGGACGCGGATATTCTTTAATGGACGACGGCTGAATTATGAATGACGGACCAGACGCTTGTAATTCTATGTGTTTAGAAATAATTAGTATGTGTCGCTTGAAATACCGTAGACATCTGCCCTTTTTCATTATCATTTGTTTATGTATATTCTACATAAGTTTTTAGTTAATCAAGGCCAGTCCTCGATAATATGTATATATCTACTGTAGAGGAAACCACCTTTGTAGCCTCTCGGCTGTGTGGAATCATCTAATAATCAATATTATATTATATTATATTATATTATATTATATCTGCACACAAAAGAAAGTTATTGAACCATATCTGGCCCGGAGGGGGTGGGGTGGGGTGGGGTGGACATGATGGCCCGATATCAAACTTTTCCCCGGAGCTCCAGAACGAAGAGAACTAAAGAGCTAAAACTTTTTGACTTGTTGTCGAATCTTATTGGGGTCATTGTAAAGGTGCAAAGGATGATGGGAAAATTCAAATTGGCAATCAAGGTATGTCCTCAGAAAGTCGTGTTTTCTTTTTTCGCTGTCCATTTGTCGCATTTTCGTGCCTAGAATGGCATAAAAATAGTTTATTTTTCTGAAACTATCATATTAATTAATTTTTTGAGAGAACATATCGAAACAAATAAGGAAAATTGGTCTAAAACATGGCCAAAAATGGCTTCTGATAAGAGACGTCTCTGTTACGTCATTATGTCGACCATCTTGGAATTGTTCACATCTTGGCATATATATCTCGAAAAATTTGTTTAGCCCTCAACAACAAGGGGTAAGGAATATAAATAGGCCGACCTTGCCTATCATTGTGAGGAAAATTCATTTTGTAATTGTGTCTGTAGGCAAAACTACAAAATCTGGTGTCACGCACGCCATGGGTGCGTTGCGTGCTTAATATATAACAATTATCCAACCTACCTGTCTTACTTTGAAGGGAAATTGAATAATTATGTTAACCGTAGGCCAAAGTTGGAGGAAATCAAGGTAGCCTAATATACAGATATAAAATCGTCAGTGAGGACGGCTTTTACACCTTTTCCATTATTTGAACTTCACGAACATAACCTAAAAATTGGGGGCACATAATATGAAAAATATCAAGTAAATAGCGTGTTAATATCAAACTGATATACTTATATATTCATTATCTTAGATGATAATGAAATCCTTTTCCACCTCACTGTCGTAATATCTGGGCCCCCAGTATTTTGCCCTTAAATAAGTGAAAATATTGCACCATCTTTGCATCCGCTCTGAAAATGTACATGGATTTTATTCTGGAAAATCACCTTTGTATCAGATAATGCCGACAAATGGGTAAATTAAATGAACAAATAGAACCTGCTACCAGACATTTAACATTTTGGTGCTAGGGTCATAGCAGGTGGAATCGCCCTGTGGCACTCTGATGAGCAGCTATTATGACATCTATCCTCAGAAAAGTTGTGAACATAAAGTAGTTTCGATCAACAACTGTCAATATTAAATCAAAACCATCCAATAACAAACAAAATATTCGACTCTTGTGATTATATACAAAGAGTGGGGGAAAAACTATATAGGTGACATGTCGTATCAACAGCATCGGAGTTTTCGATTTGGAATGTAGCTTCTTGTCGGTAGAGTGTCCTATAGATATTTGTGTCTGGCAGCGCTGTGGCATCTGATCAAATCAAGTATGCGATTTCTGAGATGAGAGGAAGTGATTTAGGAAATTAAAACATTATCGAACTGACGCAGTAATACGTTTTCTGTGGCGACGAAGACGTGCAAGAGCTGACCACTTGGCCACAGGCTATCTGAGACACCCACAAATAGGCCTACATTTATTTCACAACACACCATTTATTTCACCTCAGGGCCTCAGATCCTTAGATAGCTTGTCTTAAGAGGTCACTAACTGGGATGCACAGGTGTAAAAAGAAATATAACCGTACTCGTGTTTTCCCGGGTGTAAACAAGAAAATACATGTAGGACCATGCACGTTGTGTTCCAAAGTCTGAAATTAATAGGACCCTCCGTGGTGATATAGCGACCTCAAATCATACTCATCGTACATTAAAGATCCGCTACAATCCCCCGATGGAACGAAGGCTGTTAGACAGCAATTAGTGTATCTGAGTGATACCTGGAGAATAATGTATGGTGGCACTCGACTCATCACAGCTTAAACGAATTTGGCTCACCTTTTCACTTTAAGCGTATCCTAAATATTTGTGGCTGTTTGATTTTACATTTCATTTGCGAAACGAACGCTCTTGTGGAGCTTATAAGTGTACGGAGTAGATAATCAGCTTATATATACTTGGCACTTAGTAGTGCTGTAGAGACTAATTGGATTTCGAGTGGAATTTTGTGCCAGAGTATAAGTGATTCGTAGAGAGTAAAGTGTACTACTGCTCGAGCCAATTCAGCTTTACCGTGTGTAAGATAACATGAAGCAATTTTAGAGATTATAAGTCGATCGAATTCACAAAATGAACACATCGCCATATAGGCTGTGCAGGAGACAGCAAAAAATCAATTATTTCGCCTCGTTGGAGGAACAGGTATAATCCGGAGATGGTATCAAGATTGTGAGCATATTAACAGTGCACTGTAGAGAGTATAACCCATCGGAGTGTGTGTATGTGAGTGAATCCAGCAAAGTAATGTGATGGCAATCGGCTTATTACAGTGGAAGGAAAATCGATCGCTGTGAAAAGGTTTGATTTCTCTCAGAAGATGGCAAAACACAGGCCCAAATATAATGCAAGTTGCATAGTTTATTGTGCACCAGCATCACTAAGGCCCCAATATAAGTGGTTATTTTGTAAGCTGCATGGTTTATTGTGCACCAGCATCACCAAGGCCGTAATATAAGTGGTTATTCTGTAAGTCGCCTATATAGTTAAGCCACAAGTGCATTGGATAGATTTCACTCTATGATTATTTTCCCAGAGGTAAGAGAGATAAAACTTAACACATATTCGGATAAACCTCTACGAGCAACTAAAAACAGAAAATAATTTATTAATACACGACGAGTCAACGATAATGTTCCGATTTGGACAAAGGCATAGTAATTTAAATCTTTCAAGATCCCTCATGGACGCCGTGTATAGGCTATATCTGGTATATAACGCGGCTATAACTGGTATATAACGCGGCTATAACTGGTATATAACTCCACTAGCTGTGATATTCATGTTATCTGACTGGTTCATCACAGCTACAATAGCAGGCGTCAGATCCGACATTCAATATACAGAAGTCGTCCATAAAGGAATTTTCGCGTCAATAATCGAAAGACCTAATTCGTATGACAATTAGCACATGCTTCTTTGTGTCCGTGGATGTCCGTGAATGTCCGTGTACGTCCGTGCATGTCTGTTCGAAGCGATTACTTCCTAACGTTTTGTTGGATTCTTTCGAAATTCGGAATACACATTCCTTGCGACAAGACGCCAGTCTGTATTGCATTTCAGCAACATCTGCCTGAAGGTGGCGCCACTGGTTCTTGCTTCTTTGTGTCCGTGTTCATCTGTGCATGTCTGTTGGAAGCGATAACTTCCCAACGCTTTGTTGGATTCTTCCGAAATTCGGAATACGCATTCCTTGCGACAAGACGCCAGTCTGTATTGCATTTCAGCAACATCTGCCTGAAGGTGGCGCCACTGGTTCTTGCTTCTTTGTGTCCGTGGACGTCCGTGCATGTCTGTTGGAAGCGATAACTTCCCAACGCTTTGTTGGATTCTTCCGAAATTCGGAATACGCATTCCTTGCGACAAGACGCCAGTCCGTATTGCATTTCAGCAACATCTGTCTGAAGGTGGCGCCACTGGTTCTTGCTTCTTTGTGTCCGTGGATGCCCGTGTACGTCCGTGCATGTCTGTTCGAAGCGATAACTTCCTAACGCTTTGTTGGATTCTTCCGAAATTTGGCATACGCATTCCTTGCGACAAGACGCCAGTCCGAATTGCATTTCAGCAACATCTGCCTAAAGGTGGCGCCACTGGGTCAAAATGGATCTTGGTTCATTGTGTCCGGGGATGTCAGTTTGAATTGTTTACAAGCGATAACTTCCAAATTCTTTGTCGCATTCTCACGAAATTCGGCATGTGCGCATTCCTTGCGACAAGACGCCAGTCGCCGGTTTCAGCACCTTCTGCCTGAAGGTGGCGCCACTGAGTTTCTCTTCTTCTTGTCCGTTCCAGTTAAAATGGGTCTTCAATTTTGCTATGAAATCAATCTATTCCACATCATATGATTTACCCTAAAGCTTTTCCATGGACGATTTTTTATTTCAGAAGTATAATATGAAATAACTGGCGGGGAATCCCTGCAGTACTGAACCCCTGGGTTTTTGAATTTCGTGTCATCTTAAACGAAGGACAACATTTCCTTCAATTTTGCTATCGAATAATTGCATTTCACATCATATGATTTACCATTTGTATCCACACATGTAACTTACTATATTAATTACAACTGAGTTCCTAAAGTTCGGGTGCACACTGTGCATATGATCAATTTCCTGAATTGAACTGAATTCATCCTTGCTGGTCTTCAGACTGACACAGTGGCAGATGATGGCATGCAGTTGTCAGTGCGATTGTTCATGTACAGAGAGCTTTCTATGACTTTCATGTCGGAACACCACCACTACCCTCAAGGAGAGCATGTCCCCAACCCCAGGGTGCCGAGCCGCACCCTCTATCTCCCAAACTAGCCCTCGCCCGACCTTCATATATTTTGTTTGAACATATATATCTCCAATACATCTCGGCAGAAAGTTGAAATTTGTGTGTAGCCTGCAATATTGGTATAATTCTGCCACCCGTCAATAAATTGCATCCCCAAAAGTCTTCAATTTATCAGGCACAGACCCATGTTTACCCCTCGGCCAATTTTGGCCATGGGGTATTGTCATCGTCTTGTACGTCCGTCTGTCCGTTCGTGAGCGAGATAGCCGGAAAACCGTTCCGCTGATGAATTCCAAATTTGGTATGCTTATTTACCTAGTCAAGGATCAGAAGCCTATTGAATTGGGACCTGATTGGGTGGAAACCTTGGCGGCCATCTTTAATTTTATGCAAAATGGATAATGATCCATATCTCGGAAACCATTCAGCTGTTCAATACGAAATTTGATATACATCATCGATACATCAAGCAACTTTCAACGAATTACCAAACAGGCTTTTCTGATTAGCTGGAAACCCTGGAGTCCATCTTTAATTTATGCGAAATCGATAATGATACATATCTCGGTTACCATTCAAATGTTTTATATGAAAGTTGGTATACATCATCGATAGAGCCAGATACTTTGAATCGGGACCTGATTGACCGAAAATCTTGGTGACCGACTTACGATGAATGAAAGATCTGGTTTCTCTGATTGGGCGGAAATCTTGGCGGCCATCTTTAATTTATTCAAAATCTTTAATCATGTTTATCTCTGACCATTTAAGTGTTCTATACGAAACTTGGTTTACAGCATCGATGTATGAAGAGACTTGCATTAATGAATAACCACTTTAGTTCCTCTGAGTGGCGGGAAGGATGGGCAGCTATCTTTAATTTATGCAAAATCATTAATGATTTCTATCTCTATACATTATACATTACATTACATACATTATGGATGCATCAAGAGATTTGTGGAATGAATACCGGTTTCTTTGATTGGATGGAAACCTTAGGGGTCATTTCTAATTGCAAAATTTTTGATAATCTGTATATTTGTCACTTGACTGTTTGGTGTTCCTGACATCTTAGTTCCAATTAAATACATTATGAATGGCTGGTGCCCAGAGCCGAGGGGTTTTCAAGTGCGCAGCTTCGTATTGTATAGGTAAGTGGGTCCATTGTCTGTAGATCTTGCTTGGAATTGATTTTCATGCCAATCCGCCTCTGGGTCGCGCCACCTGGGGGACAAGTTAAAATTGCATCTCCAGACAATAACTTTTGGAAACCTTCAGGATTCTTTCAAATTTGGTGTGTGGGTACCTTGCCTCAAGATCTGGCTTGAGAATATTTTTCGTGTTGATTCGTATACAGGGGGCACCACCTGAAAGCTAAGTAAAGTATTTCCAGACAATAACTTTTGAAAACCTTGACGGATTCTTTTCAAATTTGGTGTGTATGTACCTCACCTCAATTTCTCGTTTGGCATTGTTTTTCATACTGATCCACATATAGGTGGTGCCACCTGGGGGCCAATTTTAAATTATATTTCCGGACAATAACTTTTTAAACCTTGACTGAATTTTTTCTAAGTTTGGTATATGAATACATGCACCTTACCTGAAGGTTTCGCTTGGGATTGTTTTTCTTGTCGATCAGACCATAGGTGGTGCCACCGGTAGGCCAAGTTAACATTTTGCCTCAAGATCTCGGTTGGGATTATTTTTTACGCCTATCTGCATATATACATGGCGCTAACTTGTGGGCCAAGGTAAAATTGCATTTCCGGACAGTAACTGCACGTTGGACCGAAACGGATTCTTTTAAATTTGGTATGTTGATACCTTCCCTCAAGGTATCCTATGGGGCCATGTTAATGATGTTTTTCCTAAGTTTTATGTTTTTACTTTCGTCACAAATAATGAATGTTTCCTTTACTAAAGAGGCAAAAGGGATGCGTTCTCGATCGTATTCGATTGGCTGTATCTAGTTTCTTCAATATTTGGCATATATGCATTCCTCGTGACAAGATGTTGATTGGTATTGTGTTTCAGAAAGATCTCCCTGAAGGTGGTGCCACTAGGGTTCTTTCCATTATTTTGTGCTGCAACTTTGAAACGCTTTGAAATGTCACTCGAAATTTGGTTTCTGGGCAATAACAAGAGAGCTGCTCATCGAATTCTTGGACCCAAATTAGGCATGCATATACATTGTACCTTGCCATGAGATGTTGCTTGGGATCCACTTCTGCTTAGAAGGTGATGCCACCTGATGACAAAATCTGGAATTTGTTTTTGGCCAATAACTTGAGAACTGCATGCATTCTTCTCAAATTTAGCATGCATGTACCATGCCAGGAGATGTTGCATGAGATTGACTTTCACTCATTTGCACTTCCCTGTTACAGGTGGTGCCACCTGGTGGCAAAATCCCAAATTTGTCTTCGGGTAATAACATGACATAATATGTCACTTGAGATTGCGCTGTGCTCATTTGCGCCTACAGATAGCACCACGTCCTCATGTCAAAATCTAAATTTGATTTCGTTCATCGGATTCTTCTGCAATGCATACAAATGTGAAGGTTTACCACAGTGCTAGTGTCCCATTGCCGGCTGGAAATGATAGATTTACTCCTACTATTGCATTGTTATCAGCTTTGTTTGTTCACATATCATCACACAAAGTTACACCAAGAACGTGCTCAAAATTGCACACCTATTGTTCCTAACTATACATGAACATGTATTCATCAGATCTATGCAATGGGATGTGTAAGCTTACTTTTGAAAAAAATGTAATCTTTATTGGTAGTTATATAATATAGTTCCTCCTTCAATCCAACCTCAACATCACTAAATATAGAAATCATATTTCTTAATAAATATATTATTTTAAATGATGTGCATTGCCAGTGATGTGCAACCTCAAATGATGTGCCATCCTGAAGGGTTCGATCTTTTTGCGAAGCTGCATGTATCTCTTATATGTGATACTAACCTATTACGTAGGAGATGCAGTGTACATTGTATATACACAAACACGTCGAATCAACTACAATATATTCCTTTATGGTAATTACTAATAGTTTAATGACATTATTTTATTTCAGGAGTACAATATTAAATAACTGGCGGGGGGAATCCCGCAGTACCGAGACCTGGTGGTTTGAAATTTTGTGTCGCCTTTAATGAAAGACATCATTTCCTTCAATTTTGGTATCGAATCCCTTTCCACATCATGATTTAACCTAAAGTTTTTGCACGAACCATATTTGTCCAGGCATTTCACACCCACATCTCGGACCAAATTTCAATTGTACATCTATTCATAATGACATGTATAAGCTTACTTTTGGAAAAAAAAGGTAATCTTTATTTCAAGTTTTATAATATAGTTCATCTTTCAATCCAACTTCAACATCACTGACAAAGAATTCAAATTTTTATAACAATATGTATTGTCATTGCCAGTGATGTGCAACCTTAAGGGCTTGATCTTTATGCGAAGCTGCATGTTATTGACAAAACCCAAAACGGCGAGCTGCCGGGTTACACATAACCCTTGTTAAAGATTGAAGTAGGATAAATAAGATTTACATATGATTTCTAGACTTCAATCAGTTTGACTGAAAAGTGATTTTCCCATTAAAAGATTTATTCGCGGAATACAGCTTTCCACGAACTCACCTTTCAAGATACATGTATATCTTGTTGTAGGGCTAACAACCAGTTTGTCATCTAGTACAAAACGGCGTGATATTTCTAAGCCAGGCGCCGCCAATAAAACGTCTGGTTTCAATAATCAAACTACTTTATTCGCACCAAAAGCGACTATATAATAAAATGTGACTGTGCTACATAACCTAATTCCCCTCAAACCAATGGTAAGCCCTTTCCAATACTTTCTTGTGTATAATTCATCTTATTATAGCTTTGTTTGTGTTTGCTCATGTGAGTGCCGTGATAATCTAGCACTATACTGTGCTCATTCAGCCATACATGTATGTCCTCTGCGAGGCCCGAGTTGAGTGAAATACTCTCACGGTTTAATACCCTTGTCGAGTTATGTTCCATTTCCATAACTACGTCGATTTAATCTGGGATGTATCGTAGCCTGAGACGGGGAGGGCTGATTTCACCATGTCTCTCCCCCGAAGAAATATTTTCGTCATAAATCATATTAGCAGGCTGAAACTTAACAGACTAAATCTTTTGGACAATATTAGAATAATGGTGAGGTCATCAGTAGTGATAAAGCTGAGATAGGGTAGAATGGGTGGATGTTTTTTTGGGTATATGTGGGTCGTACTCAATCTCAGTAAACTCAGTATATCTGATTTCATTGCTATATAAATCCCCTGCGAATTTTAAACTACATTTGTTGGCTAATCAGGTGGCTACCTTGTTGAAACAATTCCAAAATCACGCCTTCACTAATTACACACGATAGTACGTGGACCAATGCAGTACACATTGTCGGGAAATAGTATCCAAATATGGCATCACTTCCAGACGATGTTCGTGAACATCAAAGGGTTTACTCCCGACGAAAACTTTGGCTTTGTTAGACGGTAGAAAATACCAAAAGATCGTGAACTAAACGTCAATCAATGTCAAAGTGAAAAGGCAGAAATTGTCGTGATTGGCTTATTATGGGATCTCGTAGAATATCGGCGGACATTTCGCTCGAATTTTTCATAGCATTACATCCAGATGGTGTTCCCCTGATTTACCATCTTGCTTTGCTTAGATTGGGTCATACTGAGTCCAAGTTGAGGTTCAATGGAACTGGCCATGGTTTGACCGTGACGTTATCGTGCACCCGGCACTTAGAGATTAGTGAAGAAAGCGCAGATACGGTCGCGCATATAGCTCGTATTGATGACAAGTGGCATGTGGAGCTGAATTGACGTTTAAAGGGTCATTTGCATCGTATCACGCGCATGTAAAAGTGATAGAAAAGGCATTTTCGGATGCCAGTAGAATTTCCTTGGGGGTAATCTGGGCCATACTTGGTCCTAATCTATTGTGCGTGTCGTCCTATTAAAGGTCTCGCTGTGTACAATAAGACTTGGGAGCTGACGTTGACCCATTGATACGGGGAATTGCGATCCCACGCGCCCATCCATCGAGAAAAGCAAGCGTCGCCTGGAAAGTATATTAGGTTACCGCTTACATATCCTCTGAAAAATGCCGTCAAAATGTGAAAAAACGTTAAAATGTTAAATTATGATAGCGATTCTTAACATCGCAATGACAATTGCGATGTTAAAGGCCGTCATGTCAACCCTTAGACATCGGCGATGTTAAGGTTTGATGCCATGTTAGGGGCTTCTACACCACTTCTCTCTTGCAAGAGATTATAGCTTGTGTTTTTATACTGGTATATCTACTTTCTTTGTACCTGGTTGGATTCTGGTGATAATGAATTACAAGCGTCTAGTCCGTCATTCATAATCCAGCCGTCGTCCATATCCGCGTCCATAATCCAAAGACCTATTCCATTTTCCATATAACAGTATTTGCACCAAATTCAAAAAGACAATCATAGTATACAAAAACATAGGCTTGTATTCAGTTATAGACGCAGAAATTCCTCATGGACGACAGCTGGATTGTCCGATCAGACGCTTGTATGTAGTTTCAAGCACGATAGAGAGTATATTACGGATGATTCCAGGAGATCGTATACTGGCGGCGATAAACCATTACTGCCGCCTCGTAATCTCACGAACATCCCTGGTATCACCCTTTTGTGACTCCATTCGCAGAGAGAAGCAGTTCCTGCATCTAATACAATTAAATGAACGACAAGCTTTATCTCGGTTCGTTTATTTTGATACACAAATGGATTTTTCAGATAGAACAGAATGCCATTGGTACATGTATCTTCTTCAATTATGAAGGGTGTTCATGACAGATCAATAGACAAGTTTGCTTGGCTAGCATTCAGAACAGACTCCTCAGTCGTATCATCGAATTATTCAGTTTCTCGCCAATTTGTAAGAGTTCTACAAATGTCCTTTATCGGATAATTGGATTGCTTCTTTTTTTTCACGGCTCGTTATTTTTTTGCCGAGGCAATAATTTGCGTATTTTCTTCTTGACAATATTTGGGGCAAGAGACGGATACGGACTAGAGGTACAGCTGCTTCTCTGTTTGTGTAAGATTAAAATGTACACATCATAATATAATACGCAAGAAGAATCCATCAGTCGAGGGTTTTGCTGTCTAACTTTCCCGAATTTCCACAAAGCTTTAATAGCGTATGTAATGTTTTAATGAACCCTATTTTCATAATAATATTGTAAAATTAACAACTGAGGTTTCATTGATTGTGTTACGGAACCCTTAAACCAGCAAATTCGTTAAAGGAAATGTGACGTTTTAATAGAAAAAGGCACCTTTTTGTCACTTCAAAACTGATTATATTTTTCTGAAGTTTACATATGGGTAATTTTCAGGCCGACTTGATATGGCGACCCGTCTGTAAGATATCAGAAGCTGAAGCTTGGGATGTAAGTCCATGTACATATATAACATGCCATGTTGGGAACATGACCGCATAAATTAATAATCCGATTGCATGGTACTCAAAGACATCCCAAGATCTCTCGGATGTTATTGTGTTTTTGTATGAGAGGTACGCCTTTTTCCGTCAGTTCAGGGGGACACTTTCATTGACGAGAACCACAGGACCTCAATCACCGCCATCAGTCCTTACTAGATACATGATTCGAAGAGTTGTGATAACCTTCGTAGTCCTACCAAGTGTACATATATGTACGAGTATTTTAGGGGCTGAGCGTCAGATTGGGGCGTTGACACCCGATATTGATTTTGCAATGTATGTTCGTCTTTTCTTAGACGAGATCCACTCGACGTAGGAACACAATCGCTATGTGATTGTAATCTATTACAGTTCATTGTATTGTTTTACATCGACAGCAATGTAATATACAGCTATATGGCTGAAAACAGATAAAAGCCTGAGCTATAACTGATAACTATAACACTGTGGAATAGCCTCATAGTCAGGTGGCTTAGGGTCATTTTTCAAAATTACCGTTACAGGCCGGATAAAAGCGCCATATTTTGCATGATGCTTCCTTAAGGGCTACTGATAATTTTCAGCCTAGGAGCCCTCTTGACTTTCCTATAGAATTCACGTGAAACACAAAAATCCAAGATGGCCGCCACAGATGATAAAATATAGATTTTCTTGCTCTCTGTGCCTTAGGAAGGCCAAATTGCTATCAAATTATGGCTTACTGTTGTGTTTGAATCCGATTTGTTACAAATATACACATTACCTATAGCTAATTATTACCAGCAACTGTACCCTACTCAGGATCGGGGTATTTTGAGTCTATTAATTGCATTCTTGGGAAGATTGGAGGGGGGGGGGGGGGTTCTCGCTACCTATCTCTTTTCGTTACTCCCAGGGTTAGAGGACTGACACTTTCTATTCTATATACTTTGGTCAACATCTACCATAAAATGCTTTCAAAAAAATCAAGATGACCATCATTATGACATCACGGTGATGTCATCTGGTCGGAGGACATTTTTCCGCCGATGTTTTTTTCAACGATTTTTCTCTTAAAATACCAGTGCGATAGAGAATGAATATTTAGGCTAAATAAATTAGTTTTATGCACTTGTGGGCAAGGAATGTAATAAATAATGAACGGAAAACAATGACAAATGCTACTTTCTGAGGACATCTCATTGCAACCATTTTGAATTTTGAACGACCGACCAAGGACGCCAAATGTAACTTTTGATGGCATTGTTTGTTAAAATGGGTACCCATGCTGGACTAGTTCTTTGTGCGGTAGGGTTCAATGTGGAAGGGACACTATGGAATATTGTATTGAGCTAATTTTTAGCCCATTTCCATAATTCTAGTGATTAACCATCATGCGTTATGGCGATCAAGTGGCGTTACCCGTCAGTCACGCCACTACGGTTTGTTCATATAATATGTATTATTCTTTGATCATTGTGAATTTTTTTTAACATCAGTGGATTTCACATCAAACTCTAACTCCTTACACCTATTTAAAATCTGTTTGCATAATTTTCAACTAAAAATATGGTGGTTTAAAATAGCACACCTGGGGTATTCTGAAAATCACACTTTTTCATGTTGCTCGAGTAGTTCACAGCATTATTCTTAGCTCACTGGACAAATTTATCAAAACCGAGGGTTCTGTATGCATAGCCTGGAATCTTCTGTCCGTTTTGAATCTATTTACATATCCCTATGATCCATATTTGATGGTGAAATTCAGAATGGCGGTCATATGGGGTGATCTGAAAATCAAACGTTTCATGTTGCTCGTATACATGTAGTTCAAGCCATTATTCCTAGCTCATTGTCCAAATTATCGAAACCGAGAGATCTCTGACCATAGTGGAATATCTTGCACCCATTTCGAATCTATTTACATATATCTAAAATTAAAAATTGATGGTCAAATTCAAAATGGTGGCCATATAGGGTCATCTGAAATCACTCGTTTTCATGTTGCGCGTATAGTTCATTGCAATATTCTTAGCTCATTTTTCAAATGTATCAGAACCGAGAGATCTCAGAACATGGCCTGACATCTTACGCCAATATTAACTCTATTCACATATGCCTGAGATTTTATGGTGAAATTCAAAATGACGGTCAAATGGGGCCATTTGAAATCATACTTTTTCATGTTGCTCATATTGATCAAGGCATTATTCTTGATCTCACATCATAGCCGAATACCTTGTGTCCATTTTTAATCTAATTGCTTGTCTTCAGATTAAAAATGATGGTTAAATCCAAAATGGCGACTACAAGGAGCCATCCGGAAATGCCTGATTTTTTTCATGTTACAAGGTACAAACTTGTTTAAATTGAGCGGAATAACACCATAGCTTATTACATTTTAATCTGTTGGCATAATCTTCAGCTGAGAATACAATTGTTAACTTCAAAATGATGACCACATGGGTTCATATGGGACTCATATTTTCATTTTGCTTGTATAATTCAAGGTATTGTGTTTACATGGAGTTGAAAGTAACAATTTCTCAAAGCCAAGTCTATTCACAATACAGATCGATCTGTCTATTTATGAACCTAGTTTGGCTCTATTCTTATAATCATCAGCTAGAAAAATAATTCAGGAATTCAAGATTGCAGACATAGGGTCATCCGAAACTCTTGCTCAATTAAGTCAATGTTACTCGTCAAATTCAAAGCGATTATTTTTAGCTCGAAGCAAATATTACTACAACTGAGCTGTTTCACACTATAGTTGGTCATTTTACATTTTACGGTTAAAACGTTCAATCAAGTGCCCCTTTTGTACTATTCTCTGTATGCGCATGCGCAGATGGACGGAATTTCCACTACATACCAGTCGGACTGTTTGACATCACCTCACACGACCCATTGGGACCACGGATTGTCCACCTAGACCCCAAAAGATACATCCCACATCTGCCTATGCACCACACTTGCGCAGTCAGAATTTTTCAGCGAAATTCATCCAATATTAACCTCGGGACACCTCCATCGTACTCCACAGCATGAGAGAGAAAAAATGTCCATGGGTGGGTTTCCAGTGGGCCTATTTGGCTGGACATAGAAGTATATGTCGGGGATGTAGGTTGACTATCTGAGATCAAGCTCTCCGTATCAGTAGATAGACTCTCAGCAGTCTCTGTTTCGGTATCAGTCGGTAGACTATCAGCAGTCTCGAAGTCTATTGCTCTGTATGGGGATTTTCCTTCTCTCGCTGGCTAGAGCGGATATAACATATATGGCTAGAACATTGACGTGGCAAGATAGGATTGACCTCTAAGGTAAATTACCCTCCGGACATTCCCGGAGATGACCGAACATTCCCAAAGATTCCCAGTAATTCAAGCGGATCGACTGCTCCATTAACATTGACAAACGTATACAAACGTTCGAAGAGAACAAAATTAGAAAGTGATCATATTGTATATAAGGAAAAAAGAAATCACGTGAATACTCTTATCAAAACAGCGAAAACAGAAAACAAAGACAAAACAGCAGAAAAAATCAAATCTGGTAAGATCAGTTCGAAATACTGGTGGAAATTATGTAAATCATTCTTATCAAATTCTAACTCCAATTTTACTGAAATACCTCCGCTTCTGAAGTCCGACGGCTCGTATGCTCATACCTCCGAAGATAAAGCACAAGTTTTGAACGAGTATTTTGCCAAGATCTGCAGACTGAGTGACAACAATGCTGAACCTCCTGACTTGCCTCCCCCTAACCGCCCAACATTATCCCAAATTATAACCGACGAATCGACTGTGCTAGATATTTTAAGTAACTTAGACCTTAGTAAAGCTGTGGGTCCCGATGGAATCAGTCCTAGGCTACTGTATGAGTCTCGAGAAATTTTGAAGCCAGTTTTGACAGAGTTTTTCAATGCGTCGCTAGATCGTGGTACATTTCCTAAGGCATGGAGAACAGCAAATGTAACACCTGTCTTCAAACACGGCAATCATCATGAAGTCAATAACTATCGTCCTATTTCACTGTTAAGTTGCCTTAGTAAAGTAATGGAAAGAGTGGTCTTTCAAACAGTTTTTGATTTTCTGAAAGATGATATCTCTGAACTCCAGTATGGTTTTCTGCCTTCTAGGTCAACTGTGTCTCAACTTCTCGATATATATTTTGATATAGCCAAGGCCCTGGACGATGGCAAAGAAGTTCTGTTTATATTCTTCGATATCTCGAAAGCCTTCGACAGGGTTTGGCACAAAGGTCTATTGTCGAAGTTGAGACACCTTGGCATAGACGGCAGACTACTACAGTGGTTCCAGAGCTATTTAACCTCTAGAGCACAAAAAGTGGTACTGCAAGGTAAAATTTCAAGTGTGGTCCGTCTTGAAGCTGGAGTGCCCCAAGGATCTGTCTTGGGACCTTTACTTTTTCTATTATATATAAATGATCTACCAGATGGTATTCTTAGTAATATTCGACTTTTCGCAGATGACACCTGCCTATATGTTATTTCAGATAAATTATCCGATGACATAGTCACTATTAATCTTGACTTGGACCTACGGACCATGCAGGACTGGGCACGAACATGGCTCGTCGACTTTAATCCATTAAAGACAAAATCAGTTATCATTTCAAGGCGGCGACAACCGTCGGATGTTGTCCTTCGGTTTGCAAATAAAGAAATTAATAAATGTAATTCACATAAACATCTTCGGGTTACATTCAATCATCACGGTTCTTGGAATAATCACATTGATAATCTGGTTAACGCTGGCTTAAAAAAATTGTCAATATTCCGTGGTTTAAAATATATTTTAGATCGCAGATGCTTAGAAATCATGTACAAATCATTCCTAAGACCTAGTCTAGAATATGCTGACGTGGTTTGGGACAACATCACCGTCGACCAAATGAATCGCATTGAATCCATTCAGAAACAAGCATTGCGCATCATAACTGGCTTAACTGTAAGTGTTCCCACAAACATACTTTACGAAGAAGCAGGATTTATATCCTTATCTGAACGTAGGAAAATGCACCGTCTAGTTGAGTTTCATAAAATAATAAATTCTAAGACGCTTGTTAATCTTAAAGCTAAAATTCCTCCACTGACAAGTTCTAGGCATAAGTATCCTGTCAGATCTGCCACACAGCTGACTCCGTTTTATTGTCGTACAGAAACTTTCCGTAGGTCTTTTTTCCCCTTCACCGTAAATGATTGGAATGCAATGCCAAACGATTTTAAAACAGTTTCTGAAATTGCTCAATTTAAAAGTAAGCTACAAAAAGTATATTGCTCTCCGCGCCCACCAATTTGGTACTATCATGGTGATCGTCTGTATAACATTTTATTATGTAGATTACGTAACGGTTGCAGTTCTTTGAAAAGTGACCTGTTACAAAATCATATCAGCGATTGTTCTAAGTGCAACTGTGGCTATTCCGACGAATCTGCTGAACATTATTTGCTCGAATGCCCCGTGTACAAAACTGAACGGGAATTGTTAATGCAAAAAATCCGATCTACTGGCTATAGTGGTAAGGTAAATAGTACACTCTTGTTATTTGGTAATTATGACCTTTCAGTTCCGGTAAATCTACAAATATGCCAAGCAGTCTGTAACTTCATTGCCATGACAAAAAGATTTTGAGTTAAGCATGAGTCCTTGTTCTTAAACCATAGTTCGCGGCCGGGCATGGCCTGGTTGGAGTATATGTGCGTTAAAGCCCCGACTCTTTCTCTTTCTCTCTTTCTCTCTTCTAGCTCATCTTTGATGAGGTTCTTAAGTTTGTTGTCTTACATCCTGATCATTTACGCTATATGTATTGCTATTATTTCTAGACTCTAGCTCCTTTGCTTTATACCGGTCCAACAAGAGCGATATGCTGACTTTCTGTCTGCACTTTCTGTCACCGAATGTATGGTATTATGTTACTTCTCTAATTTTGCTGTATATATTGTATTAATGTATGGGGGACCCAGGATAAGTCTCGGCTTAATGTGGTCCCCAGACTAAATAAAAAACAAGTTTAAATCAACATTGACGTGACTGGGAAGGCAATTCACAAACTGGGGACTTATCAACCGGTGCCGGAAGTGACTGCATCACCACCGGAAGTGATCTTTGATCCGGACGTGACCTCGGAACGGAAGTGATCTTTGACCCGGAAGTGACTTTTGATCCACAAATAACATCAGCTTCGGCCACATGATTTCATCAGCCTCAGCCTTAGTGCCCGGGATTTCACCTTTATATACTACTCCAATATCTCGAAATTCGTCCTCCAGCGGTAAACAGTAAATCCAATTATGGTAGTGTATTGGAGGCATCGCTATGCATGCCCAAAACCAGGTTAAATGGCCCCAGAACGTTTACTTTGGAACTATGGGGCCTTGTCGTGTCTCCTATAATCCAAGATTTTATCATATATGTCGGCCATCTTGGATTTTGGAAATCCTGAAAAATTCAGGAGGGCTCCTAGGCTAAAATTGAATAATAAGCATAAAGGAAGCTACTTGCCAAGTTTGGTGCTTTTATCCGCTCTGTAACGGTAATTTCGCTAAGCCACCTGACTATCACAGATATCCTAACTGCTGCCAATCCATTTTAGGCTCAATTATCTTAAATCTCAACTGTTGATTTGTAAGGCGGCCCTCTATATACCAAAAACGTGTGGATTGTAGTTGTATAACGATAATTCCATAACACTTGTATTAATAACATCCAGCTAACCGTGCGTATATCTGAAACGTTTTAGCACGGTTGTGTGAAACCATCACGCGTCAAGTGCAGGTGTTCATTTGGTAAATGAACAAGTCGGATGAGAAAAGGTTCGTTGCTTCATACAATCGAATAGAAAAACAAATAAATTACAAGATAGAATTTCTTTCTCGAGATTAACTTTTGGATTGTCGGATCAGACGCTTGTATGTAGTTCCAAGTACGATAGAGAGTATATTACGGATGATTCCAGGATATCGTATACCGGCGGCGACAAACCCTTACTACCGCCTCGGGGACTCACAAGCAACCCTGGTGTCCCCATTTTGTGACTCCATTCTCAGAGAGAAGCAGTTCCTGCATCTAATACAATTAAACGAACGACAAGCTTTATCTCGGCTCGTTTATTTTAATACACAATTTTTTTTCCAGATTGAGCAGAATGCCATTGGTACATGTATCTTCTTTAATTATTAAGGGTGTTCATGACAGTCCAATAGACTAGTTTTCTTGGCTAGCATTTAAAACAGACTCCTCAGTTGTATCTTCGAATTATTCAGTGTATTTGTGTATTTTGGGGGCTGAGCGTCAGATTGGGGCGTTGTCCCAAACCATCTATACACCCGATATTGATTCTGCAATGTCTGTTCGTCTTTTCTTAGACGAGATCCACTCGACGTAGGAATACAGTCGCTATGTGATTGTAATCTATTACAGTTCATTGTATTGTTTTACATCGACAGCAATGTAATATACAGCTATGTGACTGAAAACAGATAAAAGCCCGAGCTATAACTGATAACTATAACACTGTGGAATAGCCTCACAGACATCCTAACTGCCGTCAATCCATTTTAGGCTCAATTATCTTAAATCTCAACTGTTGATTTGTAAGGCGGCCGTCTATATACCAAAAACGTGTGGATTGTAGTTGTATGACGATAATTCCATAACACTTGTATCAATAACATCAAGTTAACCGTGCGTATATCTGAAACGTTTTAGCACGGTTGTGTGAAGTCATCACACGCCAAGTGCAGGTTTTCATTTGGGGGACTCACAAGTCGGATGAGGAAAGGGTCGTTGCTTTCAAACAATGGAATAGACAAACAAATAAATTACAAGACGGAATTTCTTTCTCAAGAGTAACCTTTGTTTTCATCGTGAAATTGATTAACAAAGCGACACAAATAGATATACATCCCCGTATGTTCTACAAATCCTGCCTAACTTGCAACTGACAGAATCACTCCCCATTTGAGAAAACACAAAAACTCATCCACTGATATTGGCACGATGCCAACTGAGATGGAAGGCACTTTTCAACAAAGGAGAGGAAACAATATTTTTCAATCTTTCGTTATAACCTTTGTTGGTGGTCAATTTGAGTAGTACAATAGGATGGAAATAATGTTTTTATAGGCGTGCTCTATGGTTATTTCACGCACGGTTAGTGTGGAAAAGTTTTCTTTTATTTTAGGACGCGGGCTTCGCCCTTGCCCTAAAATATAAACTCTCCCACACTAACCGTACGTAAATAACCAATGAGCACACCTATATTTCTTAATTTACTCCTGAAATCGGCCTCTTCCTTATTTGCTTTGCAGACACACGACAAGAGCGAGATGCTTTGGCGAAAAGAGTGTACCCTAAACTGAAATCATTTTGTCAAGAACTGGGTTACGAATTCCAAGTTGTGGATATGAGATGGGGCATTCGGGACGAGGCTACGAACAACCACGTGACTACAGAACTCTGTCTGCGAGAGATCAAACAATGTCAAACATTATCTACTGGCCCAAACTTTGTGGTACACACCGGCATTTATAATTATATTTTAACAGCGTTAAAATGCTTTACCCTGGCGTTTGTATATACTCCTCTGTGCTGGTGTTGCTTCACACGACTCAGCTACGGGTTCAGTAAATTTCACCTGATATACTTTTATAAACTAAAATTGAATATTTACTTAGAATATCGATTACTTAGATTATAATATCCTTAGAATATCGATTAGTAAATACACATTTCCTGGACAAGTTTCAATGCATAACTCTACTTTGGAGTCATTGCTAATTCCGTTGATGTGACCATTCTTGATCAAGTGTTGATGGAATACTTGCAACCATTGAAGAATGTTACTTTTTAAGATTCTCTTCAGCAAACCAAATACTGGTAAATGCTTTTCTGATTTGTTGTTTTCTTCCACTTTTTGGGGGCAACTACTTATAACGAGTAACAAATCATTTCGTTATTGGATTTTACCATTTTAGCTGTACACTGTGTTTTATCTCTAGCTTGAATCTTCTCAACAACTTTCTATTTTAGACATTCCTATCGCACAAGTATGGACACAAACCTCTGCCCAGATGTATAGAGGAGTCCGAGTTCAGAAAGCTAATGTGTGCAGTCATGGAACAAGAGGATGTCAGAGTTATATCAAAGTGAATACAATTTATTAATCTCGCGTTTTGCTGTATAGCTTGTCACAATTTCTGCTCAAAGATATTAACGATCCTCAACCAAGTATTGTCAATTGGATAGTTCATATGTATTGGTCTTCATTTATTTTTAATGAATATACAAGTATCTTTCGTTTTCAGATGGTACAAAAAGGATGAAAATATGGTGCCGCCATGTTACATACTTCAGCCTATCAGTAAACAGCTCCCACAATACTTTGCGGATAAGAAAACACGGGTTGCTGATAGAGATGCGTGGAATGAGGAGAGTAATAGGATACAAGCGGCGTTCTTCCGAGCTTCTGAACAGGTGCTACCAAAACCAGAATCTGTCAAATACAAAATATCAGGTATGTATATACCAGAAGCCCTATAGACAGTTTGATCGAGCTTATAAATATGTAACGATGACACGATTCAACCAACCTTGATCACAGCTATTTTCAATATTTTTCTCTGCATATATTTCGTCGTGATGATGCCCAGGAAGGACTTCCGAAACTACTTTTGGTTGGTAATATACTGCCTGACGAACTTGTAGATGATTATACGTTACATTACGCCTCCAGATCAAGCGGAAATATTTCATTTAAAAAAATTCGTGAAACAATTTCTTCGAAAGCATTTTTATGTCGTGAACGCAATCGCATTAATGAACACGAGATACCAGACTTTTCATCGAATAATGTTTTTTTTTATTACGAGTGATTCATTGGTTTGCTTACTTACCTTATAATATACTCATCCAGGTAGAGAACCATGTATACATCGTTCTACCGAGAATGCTATTACTTATTACTTGCATAGAAATGGTGTTGTGACTAATTTTGTACTCGATTGGTTAAGATATTCATACGGATATACACATGAGACGATGCCCTGTTGATTTACAGTGACAGAGGCGGAGATTGTGGATGGAATCCTTGAAGCAGACAATCCAGGCAAGCACTGCTTGTGGTTCAGACGGATCATCAAGGACATTGAAAAACAACAAACGACGGCTGAATTGAAGAGATATCTAGGTATTTATGCGACAAATGTCCATGGCGGTATAACATATTGCATGATGAACTGCATTGCACAAACAGTGGA
>JAVTVY010001533.1:0-36543 GCA_036873755.1 Hanleya hanleyi | reverse complement strand
AATTGTTTTACCTGTCAGTATCTTCTACGTTAGTTCACATTCTTTGCGCCTTCAGCCAGTTATGACCGAATTATTCTGTCCACTTATTTGCAAACTTTGTAACATTGTCAATCAGAAAGATAAATTCGACGTTTCAAAAGATTAAAAACAAGTTACTTATACCTACGCATCCTAAGTTTGTCATGAATGGCTTTGCCCAAACTACAGGTAATACACTGTTTCGTAGTTTACAGTGTCGGAAAATCTATTTATAACATTATAATTATTTTCCTGAAGATGATTGTAGTTACATTTAATGTACCCTTGATCTATGAAAACGAACAATTTTAATCCTTATACCTGATAGAGTTGTCACAGACCTAGATACTATTCTTTCGATTTATTTGGAAGAAAGGAAACATTTGAAAAGGTAAAAGGGTCTCTAACATATATGTTATCGCAATAACGAAATGGCAGCAATAACGAACGTTCATCAAGCACTATGGAAAAATGCGACGTATGACAACGAAGTTATTCAGTACAAGGACTGGGGTTAAAGTGATATTATACGTGTAAAGGACGTTATTATAAATTGAAACTTCTTGTCTTTCGAAGAATTAGTCTTGAAAATTTGTAAAACAGCACAAAGGTTGTTAGAATATATTATCATGGAAAACCGATCGAAGGATTAAAAAGTAAGAACTATAGACTCCTGTTGACTAATATTATTAAGCAACATGCATGCTCTATACATTTTTGGAAAACAAAATTCCATATTGAAATAAATGAGGAACATTGGGAGATGGCAATTACATGTACAATGGAAGTTAGATTGAGAGTGCTACAATGGAAAATATTACGAAACATCTACCCAACACAGATTATGTTACAAAAATTGGTGTTTCAGAAACATTATCAATGTGAATACTGCAAAGTAGTTGATTACACAGAGCATTTCTTTTGCGAATGCGCAAAAGTGGCACCCTTATGGTTAATGGTAAACCAAACTCTGAAAACCAAATTGCAAAGGAACATTGTTGTATCAACTGCAGAAATAATATCTGGTTATATGTCCAAACTTTGAGCAAATGAGTCTCAGTATGTTAATATGGTTATATTAGTAACCAAATATCATTTTTCAACATAATACTTGCATCATAAAATAATAATTTTCAATATTGATCCCAATATGTTTATTTTCAATAAAGGTATACTCAGTCGCCTCCTTAATTTTATGGGTAAATAGGTGGTATCGTTATAGATCCATACTGTGTCAGTTTGTTTACCCTCGCTGCAAAATCACACCGGACGATAAATCTGACCAATTTACTACATAATTAAGCAAGGCGATTTTTAGCGATTTCTAACCTATAAGAAGAAGAAAAAATCGATAAATAAAAAAATGTATATTTTTCAGGCCGGATAGAATGTTCTCAAGCCTAAACATATACATACTATTAATTCTTAGTTGACAGCCCAAACGTAATATTGCTTCACTACTAGGAAATGAGTTATTCCGTCAGTACAGTTATTTTCAAGCCTTTACTCGGTAAATTTCGTGCTGTGGAAACGTTCTGTCGCTCAATCCCTTTGCTGACGATACCCCCACATCGGAGCTCATTCTCGTCAATAAGCTCACATACAAAATTAGGGCAATATATTCACAAACAATAATAACTGCAAAGTAACACTGGTCTTGTTTGTTAAATAATTGCATGAAAGAGCATTCATCAGATTCTAACTGGAAATAAATTTGCGGTAAATTTTCTTTTACTCGCCTCTACAATGGAACAGGGATCGGGTTTGTGTTGATAATCGCTATCCGATGTGGGTAGACCTTCAGATAGAATTCTGGGGATCAGCGCAAGCTTTAGAATAACTAATCAAATCAAAAGTCAGAATACAAATTAGTAATCTGTAAAAACAACTGTGTACAAAATTGCACACCCACAAAAAAGTGTACACCATGCAGAGGTACACAAGATGTGTAGGTTTTCTTCAAAATTGTGTATCACTGGTACACAATTATTGTGGATGTGCAATTTTGTTACAGTGATTGTGTACCTGTGGTACACAGTTGTTTTTAGAGAGTATAATCTTTTGGGGTGAAATATTTCAAAAAGTTGTTGACTGTTCACGGGTCCAAATATTAAGCGAAATAGCACTTTAATGTGGCCATCGATAAGTTTGCAAATATTGGAAACACGACCTCTGTGTTTGCATATGTATATGATGTTTTTTTTTTATTGATTCGGACTCCATGTGTATTGGAATCTGAATAGTGTTTACTTATCTGTAGGTCACACAAACCACCATTGAAATTTCTGGGTCTGGGTCTAAAATTGTTATCAGGACTTGATCTCCGGTGAACATTAGTAGACTATTATTCCTGACTGGATCAGAACTGATCTGAGATGTATTTGCAATTTTTTTCTGTGATATTTCATTCTCGAATATATCAAAACCACCTTTTCAATTCTAATCGGAAAATAATCTGGGCCAGTTTTATTAGCCACATCCGAAATTTGCCGTAATGGGGCCGGGCGGGATGACCTTAATATCTCTGGAGGTTTTACATCTCGAAAAAAGGAAAATAAATGGTGGAGAATGTATGCTGATTTGTTTTGAGCGCAAGGCCAGGCTACCTGGTGTGGTGGGCAAATTATTTGTGGCGGCTAATGTCGGGGAATATAGTTTTCTCAAGATGTGCTCAGGCAATTTACTACATAATAAGTAAGGAGATATTTTACTGGTTTCTAACTTGTTGCAAGAGGCTGAACAGGTTAGGGCCATCCCGCTCTCTAAAATGGAGGTACAAAAGGTCGTTTTTGCTCAATAACTTTTGATTCCTTCTTAACCAATGCATCAAAATTTCAGGCGCATTGATTTATCCATTGTTCCATGTCATAAAATTATTTTGCCATGTGAAGAACCAGCCAATGTTGTTTAAACAGCACGAAGGATGTTTGGTCTATTATTATGCAAATTAGATAGATGACAATTTGCTTTTTTACTACCATTATGTGAACTGATTTATTGAGCGAAAACGACCCTTTTTACCTCCATTTTAGAGAGCGGGATCCCCCTAACCTGCTAAAGGCACGATTTCTGCATTGAAGCATTGTCTCCCTTTCTGTGCAAACTTATTTTATATAGATACAATAGTAACGCTCTCGAATACATTTATATCATAAGTGAATCAAATGTATCTACTCTATGAGAAAGAGAACAAAGTTCCTTTTAAATTGCAAATGTAGCAACAAGTATCGCCCTGAAATATAAATTTATCATAAAAAAACCTTCTGAATATATATTGATTATTTCATCATTTTTATAGCTATATTTACTTAGTATTTCCTCACCATGGAATCGTAATTCCCGAACGAACATACCTTGATTGAATCGATAATAAATTGGAATAAATGTCACGGTTCACTTTTTAAAATATGAACGGCAACGTAATCACCTAGCCCACTGAATGATATGACAAAACGTGGTATATATACCACACATGTGCTATTTATAAATTCGCAAGCATACCATCGTCCTGAAAAACAAAGTTGCTTCCAACAAGCAACATTTTATTTTTTTTGCACTCGAAGTCACTTTGGGGTATAAAGGCCATACAATTATTCTGTTTTAGTCTGAAATCTTCGTGAAAGACACGACTTATCGGGGGTGGAAGAGTCCATGATACTTTTAATGGAAATGTGTTCATATTTCATTAAATTCACTAACATTTTTGAAAACAGGTGAAATCGAATCTCAGTAATTTATTAACAACGTATCAAATTTACCACTTTGTCATATAATTAATCAGGTTCAATGGGTCATGATTACTATGGCAAAATAACACTTGCATTATATAACAATAATGTTCAATAGTGATCCTAATTAATATGTTTATTAATTTTCAATCCCGGCAGATTCACGGTGAGATATCTAGATCTGGGAGAGGAAAGTATATTCTGGGATACTATGTAACCACGCAGTTGAGAGGTTGAGGCGGACGAAGCAGGTAATGTAAAATGACAGCTGGAAATCTTTTGAGGTTTTGAGAAATGTCATTTCCCGAAGTTCCTGGAAATATATCGTGTTGAATATACACACCCCAAGGACTGATATAATGTACTGCTTTCATGATCCCGTAAGAGTTTGTAAAATTTCACAGGAAAGAACAGTACATGCGTTTGGAGATGAAATTAGCGCAACAACTGGATGAAACGAGCTGTTAGAATATAGCAGGTGATCAAGATATCCTTGCAGATTACTGTCAGGTCATCTTGTGAGAGGTATCACACGAATTCGACAACTCGACCTGACCCGCACGCCCATGTAGAGAGGAGAGTTACACTACGAAAAAAATTGTGTTGAAGACATTTTAGCACCAGAACTGTGTTGAAAATAACACAAATTGTGTAAGAATCAACACTAATTTGTATTGAACTCAACACAATTTTGTGTTGATATATTAAGTTTAACACAACACCATGTTGATTTCAACACAAAACATTTTGTGTTGAAGCCATTTTAGCACAAAATTGTGTTAAAACAACACAACATTTTTCGCAGTATACGCCGTCTGTGAGAGGTACCGGTAGTCGGCCATATCAGCATTTGCCCTGTGACGGTGGTCATATTCTGGGAATACCCCGCTTAGCGTTAATAAGGGAACCGATATATTTTAATATTGTGGGGGGTGGGGTGAGGGGGGAGGGGGGTAGGAGATATTTTAACTCGAGGAAGTATTTATATGTAACATTTCGTTTGTCATATCTTTCGTAGGCCTGTTTAAAAAAAAATAACAAAAAATAAAGTTCTACATTGTATAAACCTTTTCCAGCAATTTTATGGGAAGTTGAATAAAAGTTCATTTTTGGGACAACTGGACTCCAATCATGAAAAACACAGCCAGAGAGCTTGTACACGAAAATATGCTCAACGCTTGATTCAATTCGACATATATTATTGCAAACTGTGCCTGAAGCTTTTATTACCCTACCAGATTCTCCAGTGTTTCTTCTTAGCTGCTCCGTTTTGCCCCTCATGGAAGATCCCAAGGTTTAAATTCATACCAATTTCTTGCGCATGCACAGTGATCAAGTACCCTTTCGAGGGCCGAGGATTACAAATTGTGTCGTCAAAGTTCAGATATCAGATATATTGCTCATTAATCGGCTTAAGGATAGAAAATGATAACTGCTCTGAAATACTAATACTATTCATACTCGAAGGATATAAATTTAAAAATATAGCTGTTTTGGACTGTTAAATGACTTTAGCACGCCAGATATATATTTTTAGCTTCGTCGATCAGACGGAGGTCTGGGAGAGCCACGTGAAATCTCCCGCCAAATATTTGTCATATGGGGAACCCACGATTCATAGGATTTCCAGTAGGGATTGTCATGGTTCCCGGTGAAATTTTGAAGCCAAGTGTTTGGACAATATTGAAATAATGGGGAACCCTCATTGCAATGCATTTCAATGGGCCTTGCTTCTGTAGTCGGGTTCCACCTCCCATCATGCTTCACGAGTTACACGTAATGTTAGCCGCTTCCATCGGGAGATTCAACATGGCGGCTCTCCAGCTTGTAGAGATGGACAATGCGATTTTTTGCCGTTTTTCTGGTAAGTTTATTGCCTCTATTTTATGTCATTACAGCACAATGATTCCTAGTACACCACCCGTCATTTCCATATATCGTGAAGTATTTATCGGCTGATGACTTATGTCGAAGCCAACCAAATAGTCCAAGTTGTTGTTGTGGCATATCAAATGCACGGGAGGTCATGCACGCACTGACTGGGACAGCACAATCGACGACGCCCTGATTTTTCTGATACTTTTTTTCTTTCAGTTGATGATATCCACCAGCCTGGTTGTTTAAAAACAGTTATTCTAAATTTTGCTGATAAATTATATTTCCTGGGGGGGGGAACTATTTATTTTGGCATTTGGCAGTTGAATAATGGTTTGATTTTGCGGAAGCACCAAATTGATCTAGATGCGTGAGTCTGTAAACTTATTTAATAAAGCTGATAAATAATATACGTATACTTTTTGTTTGATAACATTGTAAACTTTTTCTTACAGTTTAGTGACATCCACATTGTGTGCTGTGACACTTGTTGGCTCTTGTTCATGAAAAATAATTTGCTTGTTAAAACCTGATATTCTGAAAACTTATTCTAAATTGTAGCTGAAACAAAGGAGTGTCTACATTCCACATGTAGGCTTACAGTATTGAGATTTTTGGCTGATAGCATGGATGGAACTATTCCCAATTTTTTTATTTTAGTTTTAAGCCCTGGACATAACACTGGGCATTTATTTGCCATACGATCGCATTTCACATGCTTTGTTCAGCCCCCGTGATCTGGAACCAAACAGCCACTATCAATAGATGAAAGAAGGAGATCATGATATACATTTCAGTTTTTACCGATGCTAAATGACTTGAACAGAAGACAATTAGACAAAAAGAAAATCAATAAATATATCAATAAATAATAAATTACACAGGAAATTTTCTTGTCTTTGCAAGGGGGACACCAAGCACACGGACAACACAGACCATTCATTCAAATTTCGCCTTCCATTGGGGAGACAGAAATATTCCTCAAACACAGTATACGTATTCTCTTTTGTGATATAATTTTCGTTTGTCAAAATATTGCTCTATAGAGAAGTTACTGATATAAACAATCCTCTTCTAGATTATGATATACTGGATTCTCATCATGCTCATGCCACTAACATGAACTCCAATCCAACCAGTGGTCAAGATCCATCATCGTTCTTCAGAATTCATATTATTGATCACTCATAGATTGGATTAAGTTCTCATAGTACTCAGTTCTCATTTCATACTTTTGCAAATTCTTGTAACATGGTCAGGTCCCAGTTTTATTAAGTACACGTATGAAAGGGACGAACTGGTATAATGGATTTCATCTTGTTGTGTATGACGGAAGAATGAAATATAATGAAGTGAGTTTTGATATTTAAATATGTATACAATTGATTCCAACCTGCAGGTCATGGATTCAACACTTCTGATATCAGATGCAACAGAACTGTTACACAATGGATGTACTGGATGAAATGGAAAAACCAAAACAGACTATTGATTGGTTCAGCTGTGTCAGAAAGGTGTGGAATGACAGAGGTGGTCAAAATCGGAGCCAGTGATTGGCCACAACCCCACCCATTGGATATCAGCTGATTCCTCAGGAAATAAACATTTCACATGTAATGACCACCGGCAGAGTGATACATGTGTCAATCGGTCAGACATTTACAATGATAACTGCTCTGAAATACTAATACTATTCATACTCGAAGGATATAAATTTAAAAATATAGCTGTTTTGGACTGTTAAATGACTTTAGCACGCCAGATATATATTTTTAGCTTCGTCGATCAGACGGAGGTCTGGGAGAGCCACGTGAAATCTCCCGCCAAATAATTGTCATATGGGGAACCCACGACTCATAGGATTTCCAGTAGGGATTGTCATGGTTCCCGGCGAAATTTTGAAGCCAAGTGTTTGGACAATATTGAAATAATGGGGAACCCTCATTGCAATGCATTTCAATGGGCCTTGCTTCTGTAGTCGGGTTCCACCTCCCATCATGCTTCACGAGTTACACGTAATGTTGGCCGCTTCAACATGGCGGCTCTCCAGCTTGTAGAGATGGACAATGCGATTTTTTGCCGTTTTTCTGGTAAGTTTATTGCCTCTATTTTACGTCATTACAGCACAATGATTCCCAGTACACCACCCGTCATTTCCATATCGTAGTTTATCGGCTACGACTTATGTCAAAGCCAACCAAATAGTCCAAGTTGTTGTTGTGGCATAATGTAAATGCACGGGAGGTCAGCGTACGCACTGACTGAACAGCACAATCGACGACGCCCTTGATTTTTCTGATACTTTTTTTCTTTCAGTTGATGATATCCACCAGCCTGGTTGTTTAAAAACAGTTATTCTAAATTTTGCTGATAAATTATATTCGGGGGGCTATTTATTTTGGCATTTGGCAGTTCAATAATGGTTTGATTTTGCGGAAGAATCAAATTGATTTAGCTGCGTGAGTCTGTAAACTTATTTAATAAAGCTGATAAATAATATACATATACTTTTTGTTTGAACAACATTGTAAACCTTTTCTTTTCATTCGTCCTAACAGTTTAATGATATCCACATTGTGTGCTGTGACACTTGTTGATGAAAAATAATTTGCTTGTTAAAACCTGATATTCTGAAAACTTATTCTGAATTGTAGCTGAAACAAAAGAGTGTCTACATTCCACATGTAGGCCTACATTATTGAGATTTTTGACTGATAGCATGGATGGAAATTATTCCCAATTTTTTTATTTTAGTTTTAAGCCCTGGACATAACACTGGGCATTTATTTGCCATACGATCAGTATTTACATGTTGTTCACTTCAGATCTGGAAAACCAAAACAGCCACTATCAATAGATGAAAGAAGGAGATCATGATACACTTTGTTTTACCGATGCCAAATGACTTGAACAGAAGACAATTAGACAAAAAGAAAATCAATAAATATATCAATAAATAATAAATTACACAGGAAATTTTCTTGTCTTTGCAAGGGGGACACCAGGCACACGGACAACACAGACCATTCATTCAAATTTCGCCTTCCATTGGGGAGACAGAAATATTCCTCAAACACAGTATACGTATTCTCTTTTGTGATATAATTTTCGTTTGTCAAAATATTGCTCTATAGAGAAGTTACTGATATAAACAATCCTCTTCTAGATTATGATATACTGGATTCTCATCATGCTCATGCCACTAACATGAACTCCAATCCAACCAGTGGTCAAGATCCATCATCGTTCTTCAGAATTCATATTATTGATCACTCATAGATTGGATTAAGTTCTCATAGTACTCAGTTCTCATTTCATACTTTTGCAAATTCTTGTAACATGGTCAGGTCCCAGTTTTATTAAGTACACGTATGAAAGGGACGAACTGGTATAATGGATTTCATCTTGTTGTGTATGACGGAAGAATGAAATATAATGAAGTGAGTTTTGATATTTAAATATGTATACAATTGATTCCAACCTGCAGGTCATGGATTCAACACTTCTGATATCAGATGCAACAGAACTGTTACACAATGGATGTACTGGATGAAATGGAAAAACCAAAACAGACTATTGATTGGTTCAGCTGTGTCAGAAAGGTGTGGAATGACAGAGGTGGTCAAAATCGGAGCCAGTGATTGGCCACAACCCCACCCATTGGATATCAGCTGATTCCTCAGGAAATAAACATTTCACATGTAATGACCACCGGCAGAGTGATACATGTGTCAATCGGTCAGACATTTACAATGATAACTGCTCTGAAATACTAATACTATTCATACTCGAAGGATATAAATTTAAAAATATAGCTGTTTTGGACTGTTAAATGACTTTAGCACGCCAGATATATATTTTTAGCTTCGTCGATCAGACGGAGGTCTGGGAGAGCCACGTGAAATCTCCCGCCAAATAATTGTCATATGGGGAACCCACGACTCATAGGATTTCCAGTAGGGATTGTCATGGTTCCCGGTGAAATTTTGAAGCCAAGTGTTTAGACAATATTGAAATAATGGGGAACCCTCATTGCAATGCATTTCAATGGGCCTTGCTTCTGTAGTCGGGTTCCACCTCCCATCATGCTTCACGAGTTACACGTAATGTTAGCCGCTTCCATCGGGAGATTCAACATGGCGGCTCTCCAGCTTGTAGAGATGGACAATGCGATTTTTTGCCGTTTTTCTGGTAAGTTTATTGCCTCTATTTTATGTCATTACAGCACAATGATTCCTAGTACACCACCCGTCATTTCCATATATCGTGAAGTATTTATCGGCTGATGACTTATGTCAAAGCCAACCAAATAGTCCAAGTTGTTGTTGTGGCATATCAAATGCACGGGAGGTCATGCACGCACTGACTGGAACAGCACAATCGACGACGCCCTGATTTTTCTGATACTTTTTTTCTTTCAGTTGATGATATCCACCAGCCTGGTTGTTTAAAAACAGTTATTCTAAATTTTGCTGATAAATTATATTTCCTGGGGGGGGGGGGGAACATTTATTTTGGCATTTGGCAGTTGAATAATGGTTTGATTTTGCGGAAGCACCAAATTGATCTAGATGCGTGAGTCTGTAAACTTATTTAATAAAGCTGATAAATAATATACGTATACTTTTTGTTTGATAACATTGTAAACTTTTTCTTACAGTTTAGTGACATCCACATTGTGTGCTGTGACACTTGTTGGCTCTTGTTCATGAAAAATAATTTGCTTGTTAAAACCTGATATTCTGAAAACTTATTCTAAATTGTAGCTGAAACAAAGGAGTGTCTACATTCCACATGTAGGCTTACAGTATTGAGATTTTTGGCTGATAGCATGGATGGAACTATTCCCAATTTTTTTATTTTAGTTTTAAGCCCTGGACATAACACTGGGCATTTATTTGCCATACGATCGCATTTCACATGCTTTGTTCAGCCCCCGTGATCTGGAACCAAACAGCCACTATCAATAGATGAAAGAAGGAGATCATGATATACATTTCAGGTTTTACCGATGCCAAATGACTTGAACAGAAGACAATTAGACAAAAAGAAAATCAATAAATATATCAATAAATAATAAATTACACAGGAAATTTTCTTGTCTTTGCAAGGGGGACACCAAGCACACGGACAACACAGACCATTCATTCAAATTTCGCCTTCCATTGGGGAGACAGAAATATTCCTCAAACACAGTATACGTATTCTCTTTTGTGATATAATTTTCGTTTGTCAAAATATTGCTCTATAGAGAAGTTACTGATATAAACAATCCTCTTCTAGATTATGATATACTGGATTCTCATCATGCTCATGCCACTAACATGAACTCCAATCCAACCAGTGGTCAAGATCCATCATCGTTCTTCAGAATTCATATTATTGATCACTCATAGATTGGATTAAGTTCTCATAGTACTCAGTTCTCATTTCATACTTTTGCAAATTCTTGTAACATGGTCAGGTCCCAGTTTTATTAAGTACACGTATGAAAGGTGCGAACTGGTATAATGGATTTCATCTTGTTGTGTATGACGGAAGAATGAAATATAATGAAGTGAGTTTTGATATTTAAATATGTATACAATTGATTCCAACCTGCAGGTCATGGATTCAACACTTCTGATATCAGATGCAACAGAACTGTTACACAATGGATGTACTGGATGAAATGGAAAAACCAAAACAGACTATTGATTGGTTCAGCTGTGTCAGAAAGGTGTGGAATGACAGAGGTGGTCAAAATCGGAGCCAGTGATTGGCCACAACCCCACCCATTGGATATCAGCTGATTCCTCAGGAAATAAACATTTCACATGTAATGACCACCGGCAGAGTGATACATGTGTCAATCGGTCAGACATTTACAAGGATGCCCAGTTCTAACTTAAAACAACCATGCCGGACTTCATTCCTTCTCTCAGAATAATTGAATCTAACTTTTACAAAACCTGCAGCTCCCAATAGCTCCAGAATCTAGAACACATAAATGAAGGGATCTAGTTTATCGGTGCTATGGCAAAAATATCATGTAGAATGGGATTGTGTGGATAATATCAGTTTCATGGAAGTTGAAGTCCTGCAGCATGCTCCACAAATATCATCAAAGGTCATAAAACTTTCTGGTCTGCAGTGTGGATCTATACTTGTTTTTTTTTTTACAAAATTATTTCCCTTGACCAGGTGAGGACTTGAATGTGTCTAAAATGATTGAGCTTCTAGAAACAAAGACTTCATTTCCTGAGTAGAGGTAAAACCCAAACATATTTTGATCATTTTATTCGTATTTCAATTCCACTTCTGGTATATGTACATGTATAAAATACATACAGAATGAACTGCATACAGAATAACACAAAGAACAGGTATATGTATCTCATTACATTCTTAACCAAAGATCAATACCTGGGTGATATTACAACAATACCATGGTGTTATATATTGTTATGATTGGCTTAACTTTAGCTGCTGAAGATATTTCTAATTTGAGGGCAATGGGCAATCATACTAAATTTATTTTCATAACTTCATTTATTTTTACAATAAGCAACATAATCGAGATTAGCAAGTGAAGTTTTACAACATAATATAATACGCATCATGGGTCTCCTTCAGTTTAGTGTAGACATATATACCCTTGAATATCTGTTACCATGATTCAGTCATAATATTGTCTGTATTATATTGATGTCGACAAGGAATAAACATGATTATTTGATAGTACTGTTAATTGTATGCTGTTTATGATTAACATGAACTTTTTATTCGCTGGAATCCAGTCATTTGTTCCATATGGGCAATATTCTCATCAGCCATCACCATTCAATGTGAATGTGATACATGTACAAGTCCATGGTAATTGATACATTATTGTGAAGGTTACCTGTGACACCAGTATACAAAATTATTCCGAGCGCATTGAATCCTCATCACATGATGCTGAGACAGATCAGAACGGAGTGTCTGTAAAATCAGGTGTGTTTTGTAGAGGATTCTGTCAATGAGGATGCTATACTGTACTCATACAAAATATGAAGTGTTGATGTGTAGGGCCTATAGCACAAAATCACAAGCAAGTTGGTAAAACTAGGCACACAGGGTCTCATTTCTGCCGCTAACGTGTTGATTTGGGTGGGGGCGTCCTCTCGGGGGGGGGGGGGGGGGGGAAGGGGCCTAATATCTCAAGCAGTATTCCAGGTTTTCCATCAATATACTCTATTCCATACCCAATATTTCAAGCGCGTGAAATCAGACAAAAATTATTTGCGGGGAATGTGACTTCCACATCCCTAGCTGGACATGCTAGTGGGAAACCCTCAATCCCAGGTTAATTACAATTGGTGAAGTTAACGTCCAACGAATGCAAAAGTGAGCTTGACATCCGGCCCTATGTTATTCAGTGATGTATTCCCCTACGGAAAATCACGTTGCCTCGATGGAGGTCTTTGCGCTCATCCAGTGCTTGTTTTCATTTTACCCCTACTTTTATGTCCATTGGCATATATATAAACCACTAGCCTAACCATCTTACCCATAAGAGTCAATCACATTTGATGCTAAATAGCCAAATTATAACGAGCAACTAGGCGGGCTAAGATTATCGTAAAATTAACATCATGTTTCCTACTGGGGCAAAACGAATCACAGGGGGTCTATTTGCCCCATATGGCGGTCCGTTTTGCCTCTACCTGTGGGGAAAAACGGATCTTCAATAAAAAATGTGTTTGCCCTGTTAACTAAAACGTATCTGGATAAACAGCATTTTGTCGGTTGATATTGAGTATGTACCTTTAAAATCCACCTGTTGGCATATCATGGCCATAGTATATAGAGCACAAGTTAGGGGTTCCGTTTTGGCCTACCTTCCCCAATGTCTTGGCTTTCTGGCAGAGCGTCCTTGGAATCAGAAATGGTCATTTTACAAGACTTTTTATTTCGAAAAGACATCGTAGAAGATTCCTGTACCGGCATTTTTCACATCACAGTGGGATACCAGAAACTTACGTGCAACTAGAAATATAGCGCAGTGATACACACTCAGAAAATGGAATCTTCTAGAATGCCTGTCACAGAACTCACTCTCAGAAAGCGATCATATTACATGATTTGGTACTGGTATTATAAAGGTTTTTTCATCGTCTATCTTATAATGCCAATGAAGAAATGATCCTCGAGGCAACTGTATTTTATGAGATGTTCTATATAGATCCCTTAAAACGAGTTCTGTACAGCCTGTCATCTCATGTATGAATCTTTAATTTATTCACTCTACATTTATGGCCTAATTGGTTGGTTATTCACATAAAAACATTCACCGAAAGGCGATGGTGCAGTGCTTCCGAAAGCGTCTATTACTGATGACGCTTTCCTCTCTCAGAGGGCCTATTCCACTCCCACCGTGAGATCTATATGATAGAAATTATGCTTTCCCTTCCAGGGGATACTATGATAACCTGAATAATATGAAATTGTAGATTATGAAATTTTGAGATAAAAATTACTCAGTCGCCTCGCTTTACGGGTAAATAACCGTTTATGGATCTGTACTGTGCGGGTTAGTACTGTGCAAAACGCCCGGGTGACTTAGAAATGGCCTTCGTTTCGTGCGTCCATGGGCATATTGGGGCTCAATGCCCAGCGTCAGTCAACTTTTGCTGTTTCACGCACAGTCGCTTGGGTAGCAGTGGATGTCTTCGTCGATGTTGTTGTTGTGATTATATAACAATATTTTGTTTCAAGAATATGATTACTTCCCACTCTTTTCATTCACCACAATGACAGTGGATGTCATAAAAATGCTTTCTACACGATATTCATCGATCTACATACCCCTCCCCTAATAGATCTTCATCTAAATGACAAGTTAAGCAATTTCAATGTTAAAGCCGTATACCGATTTTCGCCATGAATCCCGGTACACGGGGAATTGTATCGGGATTCATGGCGAATTCATTAACATTGGAGTTGCGTAACTTGTCATTTAGATGGAGATCTATTAGAGGAGGGGTATGTAAATCGATAAAGGTCGTATAGAAACCATTTTTTGACATCTGCTGTCATTGTGGTGTATGAAAAAGTGAGAAATAATTATATTCTTGAAAAAAATAAAAATTATATAATCACAACAACAACAACGACGGAGACACCCACTGCTACCCAAGCGACTGTGGTTTCACGTCACATTTACCTGCGCGTTTACAAAAAATATAAAACATATTCTTCACTGCAACGAACACAGCTTTTGCACAATATCGAATTAATTAATTAATTAAAAAACGTGACAGCTTTTTTAACTTACTAATTCTCGGCTGAAGGGCTATAGGCTTATCTGGGTTATCGCTCTTGGCTCCTTCAAGTCCATCTTCATTTTATCGAGCCAATTTCTACGTTCCCACTTCGAACCTCCCTTGATATATCTTGCCCTCTTCAATGTTCAAAGAACTTATAGACACGAGACGTCACTGACCTCGAAAACATTTGATCATCGAAATGGGTCGTAGAAGAGCGTAATTGATTGGCTGACGTATATAGTGGGCTAATACAAACATCATTAATGATGCCGCTAATAGAGGATGGTGTCATCCTACTCACAATCGACGTGTACGTCCTGATTGGTTCGTCTCTGGTTCGTAGGTGAAATTTACACCTCGGATTTTGAGCACTGAATGGGGTCAGATAAATCAAGGCAGGTTCGAAGTGGGAACGCAGAAATTGACTGGATAAAATGAAGATGCTTCAGCCCAACCACCTCGCTGGGGGTCTAATAACACCCCAGCCACCAGTCAGATTTTTGGACCGGATTCGGGGCCTTCGCGCACATCGCCGGAAGTGACATCATATATAGTAAAATAGATGTTTAACGAAAATTTTGATTACTTTTCAAGTCTGCATAATACCTCCGTTGACCTAGCGTTAAAAAGAATTATCTGGAGATAATTTTCCCTGTTTATCTGGACAGAGCATATGAAAAGTAGTTCGATGTTTCAATGCTCAGTACTCAGGAGCCATTTCTCTTTCTTCCCCACGCAGTTTTGGCCTGGCCATCACGTTTTAAAACATACCTTACATCTTAAATCGCGAAGAAGCTGTCAGTACTCCGAACACGGATTTATTTATTTATTCGGGAAAAGGCCAACAGGCCCAATTACAGATCTTGTAAAAAATAGAGCTATATACAACGACATAAAAGTAGATACTGACGAATCAGATAAATTGATTTGTTTTGGTTGAAGGTGTCATTGAAAAAGCAAACAAATGCCCATTTTCTAAAACTCGTAATATTTCTTTGACTTATTCCTTCTGGGTAAAACTTCAGTATTTTCACGCCCAAGGTAATATTTTCCAAGTAAACGCGAGAAAATTATATTTTCGGTTCACAAACGCAATAAACCAACGAAATTTTTTCGGTAAAACCGAACATCTTTCAATGTTGTTTTTCAGGTCATTCAAAGAGGATTCGTAACAATGACATGGTATCAACGTGGCTAACTGTCCAGTATCATAGTCACAAAACTTTATTTGAGAAAGTGACAAAACAGGGCTATATCATCTAGCGCCTCCACTCAAAGTTTCTTAAATTGGGTGATATATATATCGCATGCTGATGAGTACGAGTAGCGTACAAGATTTATGGCGTTACATTTCGTAACTGGTGTATAATTCCGCTGCAGTCCTGGCCCTAATGACCATTCTGGCCTCTGATGTACATGACGACATTTGGGAAGGCAAATATGTGATAATAGGTAAAACTAGACTTAGCTATGCATAACCTTATTCTAACGTTGATTGGGTATAAATGGTTCAGGGCCTATTTCACCTCAACAATAACATACCGATACAGGCATCTAGGAATTTGAATATTCGGTAATGATGATTTTCCAACTTTTTCCAAATAGATTGGTTGACATGAAAAACAGATGACGGTGATAACTCTTTTCAAAAGACGCAAAGAGCTTGGTGACTCAGAACTAAAGAATGGTCGAAAGAGTGTGCGATCACATACCAGGTATAAGGTAAACAGTTGAGGCTGAGAAGGTTCCAGAACTATAACTGAAGAGTGAGCGATATTGAAAACTAAATCGAAAAGGCTATTTAATTTTTTTTAATTGTGTTAATCTCAATCGTACTCCGATATGATGTAAATGCCGACACGTTCTTTCTGTACGACTGCGCAAAAGGCGGGCGTATTATGTGATGGCGGTTTCCATCCGTCAGCCTCTCGTATCCGGTCTCTATCTGGGACAGTTTTCTATCTATATTTTCAATTTTTGATGAGTGGAGAGAGGTCAGCGGTCACTGGTCTAAAAATCAGGAAAGCATTGAACCGTTCGCGTCCAGTCTATATATATGACAGTTTTCTGTCTACAGTTGCTTTTTTGTGGTGTAGATACAGTAGGTGGAGACGATGTTTCGCATACCGAAATTGAGGTCGAGGTCAGAGGTAAATGGCCAAAGTGACCCCATGAAAATGGCTAAAAATCACATTTTTTTTATGTTCGTAGATACATTAAGGTGAGGCGATGTGTCATGTACCAAGATTTAGGTCAAGTCACTGTGACCCCAAAATCAGGAAATCATTAATCGATTTTTCTCTCGTGTCGGTAGATATTTCATGAAGAGATAATGTCTCACACACAAAAATTTAGGTCAAGGTCAGAGGTCAAGGCACCTGCGACCCCAAAATGATGGTTTTCAATAAACACGATTAGTTTTTGTGCCCGTAGATATATTAAAGAGGAACGATCTGATATGTACCAAAATTTAGATCAAGGTCAACAAAGGTGAAAGTCACTGTGCCCCCAAAATCAGGAAATCATTAAAAATCAATTTTTCTTGTGCTGGAAGATACATGATGAGAGACAATGTCTTGTGCGGGCGTATATGAAAGCCAAATTTGTTAAATATGCTTGTTTTATATGCCGCCGTTTGTCGGTCTGTATACAGCCAAGTTATGCATCGACAAGGTAAAACGAAGCAACAGTCCACATTATTGTACTTTCCAAATAGTTGAAGCAAATAGTCTTCAGCATTTAACTGACACAATAAAAACTTTTGTATTTGCTCGAAAAACTCGTCTGATGGTCTTTGACTTTGAGATGGGACTCGTTTTCTGCAAACCACGAAAATGTTTGGCGCCTTTATAATAGTTTCTCAATTCAGCTGCATCACACCAGTACTTAATATCATCGGTCTATATCATCGGTTACTATGTCCCTTACATACATGATCAACCCTCCTCTCTCCTTATCGTAATTGTTCAGGTATTTGCCAATTCGATGATTAAAGTAGGTGGATATCAGGTTTGTTTGTGGGATTTCCATCTCCGGCTTCTTCAGCATGAAACTCCCGCAGTCTGCCGGGATCGTCCTCTTCTTCCTCGTATTTGGCGGGACTCTTTAACATTTCGTCTGTTTCGCCTGTCTCAGCAGCATTTGTTTTACTAGTATTTGCACTGTCGAAGTAGAATTTGTGAACAGAGGTCTTTGACCGTTTATCTCCTGAAATAATAAACAAATGAGGAGGTTAGAGTTTATCTATACAATGAACGAAATGTGGGATTGGTGTAGTGATGCATAACGAATCAGGAGGATCAGGGAGGGAGGGAGGGAATTTGGCTTAATATCACATTCAAGTTTGTTTCACTCATATGGTGACAGTCAGTTTGGTTGGTGGAGGAAGCCGGAGTACCCGGAGAGAACCACCGCCCTTCGGCAAGTAACTGACAAACTTTCACACATGGATTTAGGAGGATCAGCAGGGAATCATCTCAATTCTGAGGGAATCCAGTCGATACGTTTGTGCTCTCTTGGGAGGTATCGTTCCTTGAAGTACCCTTTGGGCATTCTTACGATTTCCATTATCTGTTGTTCTTGTAAATAAAATTATGCATGTGACCAAGAACATCAATGGCCTGCTACTGTCCACCATGCTCTTAGTCTTAATAGTGGTAATTATCTTATTCTGACTCATGAATAACTTCGACCAAAGAGAGAGAGAGAGAGAAAGAGAGAGAGACAGAAAAATTACCACCAGAATTGAGCACATTTTTTCTCATGCATATCGGTGATCCGTGTATGTTGATCTAAGAACGTGAAGATTTCCAAATTTGAAGCGAAGATTTTGCAAAACTATTTTTAACTGTAACTGGTCTGAAATATGACTCTATATAACCTAAGATTAAAGTTGATTTTACTTAACAAAACCTACAGCGATCAATACCAAACCGCAGACAGAACCACAGATGTCTAGCTAACAGATACGCGCTTTTCTCTCCGTATATATGGCAAACCTTTGGCCTTCCGGAAGAGTGAATCAGGCAGGTACATTCTGAGAAATAGAGCAGGAGGAACCTGGTAGTTAGACCCTAAAATTAGAATCAGCATATCAGCAAATGCCTCCCCCCCCCCCCACCTACCAAACTTTCTATCTCCGGAACGACAAAATACGGAGAGGTGAAACTCCTTGCCTTTATAGTTTATCATATAGGGGTCATTTTGAGCCTATTTGCATAACCCCCCGAGCAGAGGATCATGGGTAAATTCAAGATGGCGACCAGAAAAGTGATGTTTTTGTCATATTTCTTCAAAAAATTTCCTTTTCCGCGATGAAAAGTGGGCAAAAACTATTTTATTTCACATCACATTAATATTTGCTAATTTATCATGCAGTTTTGCGGAGAAATTGCATAAATAAAAAATTCGGTAAATCCGACCGAAAAATCGACCAAAAAATGCCGTGTTTGAAAATAACGTCACTGTGACGTCATCAAAGCGGCCATCTTGGATTTCTTTTTGCATTTTCTGGTAGAGCTCGACCCAAGGGTATAGTGTGGTAAGTTTCAGTCTCCTAGCTCAAGGGGTAAGAAAAATATTGGACAGGTCCCAAAAAGCCCAGGCCAGATAGGGTTAAAGTAAGGATAAGGGTGATGACAATGACATAGCTTGATTGTTCGTGGTCACTTATTCAGCCATCTAACATACCTCTCTGCATTTCTTGGTTAGTTTCCTGGGTGGAACATTGCATTTTCAAATGTGGGTTGAAGGTCTTGTCAGTCGGTTGTTCCGTCATAATCTCAGCAAGCTCCGTCGATGATTTGTCTATACCACTGTCTTTTGAATCTTTCTGTTGCAAAGATGTCTTCTGTTGGCTTTTCAATTTCCTCAACTTTAGATTCTTATATTTGTAGGTCAATCTCAGAACTATTGCGACCGTGATGGCCAGAAGCGCTAGAATAATCCCCGAAACAATCCACTGTACGTACATTTGTTCTGCAAAGCAAAGATAAAGCAAAAAGTACAATTGTTCTCTTGATACCATGCTCAATGACATGCTGTCTTCGAGGTTGAAAAAAAAAGAAGATTTCTGTGGAATTTGTCCGATGTATAGTTCACGTATAGTCGCTCACATCGACACTTGAAACTTCTTTTTGAATTATGGCCATTTAGTCTAGGAATTATTATTAGACGTTCTTGGAATACTATAGTCCTTTTGAATTATGGCCATTTAGTTTAGGAATTATTATTAGACGTTCTTGGAATACTATAGTCCTTTTGTATTATGGCCATTTAGTCTAGGAATTATTATTAGACGTTCTTAATACTATTATAGTCCTTTTGAATTATGGCCATTTAGTCTGGGAATTGTTATTAGACGTTCTTGGAATACTATAAATAGTCCTTTTGAATTATGGCCATTTAATCTAGAAATTATTATTCGCTGTTGGAATACTGAGCATCTCGATGTATGGATTACTGTTTCATATTTATTATCTTACTTTCAAGTTGATCAATTCGGTCTTCATCCTCTAGTTTTGATAGTTGATCTGTTGGTGGGCACACTGCTTCTCCTGGATATGGGATGACTCGTGGATATTCTGAAATCATAGAATCTACTTTGAAAAGGGAACCCAAATGGAAAATTAAATTTTCTGGGGGAGAGATATGTTGTTGCCTTATTTTTATCTGGAAACTTTTAAATATATTTCATGAAAATATTTCTATTGGCTGCTGAGAATTTTGGATCTGGTGCAAATCTGTTACGCAAATGAGCTTTGATGATGTCAAGCAGTGAAATACAGATAATTAGATAGAAAATTAATTTTCTTTCCTAAGATACATAGGAGTATGATTCATTAACACTGTGTTTACAGGTTATTGGAGATCACTTCTATCGCATGGTTAGCAAATAGTTTCAGAAATATGGTTACCATCACAACCGCTAACCAAGTTCTTTAATTGATTGAAGTGATTTTTCTTAATGAATATGAATATAGCATAAACTATTGTTACTGAAGATTCAGTAATTAAAATTTCATAACCTGCTAAAGTTTCGAAATAAAGCCCTTAGTAAGTGGTTGCTTTGGTAACCATATTTCTAACATTAAAAAAAAATCATAGCTTGCATGATGCTACAAATAATCAATATAATAAATTTGAAAGAGATTAGACTTGTACACCTGTGAATATTCACTTGTTGACATAAAAAACTCTCATTTGCAAAAATACCATTAAGATTTCTACTTCACACTGTATTATCTCATCGACTGTTTGAAGTATTTATACGCGTTAAACGACGTCTTATTCAGAAATATGATTACTTTCTTGTCCTGAACAAGGGCGGATCCAGCGAAAATTCATAGGGGGGATCTGAACATAATGTATGCTGATTTATGGTTCTATTTTCACGTTTGTGTCGCATTTATAGGCGCGCATCGATATTGGAAAAATCGCACCTCATGCCTGAACCCATTTGACTTTCTAGTTATGTTTAATACATAAAAAAACAATGATCTTTACGTCGTGGAAAATCAGAAGGCAATGGGATACCGATATTATTCATTTACACGAAGCTAAAATAAGAGAATCCTCACAGCCAAACAGGCGAGTTCCAGGGACCGCCTAAGCCTCGGAAGCTCCGGGGTCCTAGGTTGCCGGTTATGCGTTCTATATGGGTTTTTGACTTTCTGGTTTAACACATACAAAACAGGCCTATAACACACCATAACATAACGCTCTCGGCGATAATGATTCTAGATATATATTGAAACTGCAACATCAATAGTACGCTCACAAACCACATGAATAGATGATGCATGGTCTATTTAATACACCTATAGATATTGCAATTACATAATTCACATTGGTTTATTTTACATATCATTTTATGACATTATTTCTATGTGGATTCCTAGGGCTCGCTTATCCCTCAAAAAAAAATGTTTTTGCGGGTTTCACGAAGGGAAGACCCCTTGATCCGCCCTTGCTAAAAGTGACCCTAGAACATTTGGGTTCCCGCTTTAAACGATTTTCTAAAGCTGAAAAGTACAGACGAGAAAAACCTGTATTTAAATTAAGCTTTTTGAGACATGAGTAATATTCTTTATCAGATATCCCTGGGACTATCACATATTCCTTATAATGGGAATTATCAAAAGCCCATCAAACTAGAAGTATGACTTTGTCGATTAGCTTATTTCCATGACAGCACTCCCAATTCCCATAGATATGAAGTGTTTCGTTATGTATATGCAGGTGCTGAACGAGACTACACACCGGACTGCTGACTATTGGGGAAGCTTGTCAACATGGTCAAGCGGGACCCAATATTGCTAAGATCCATAGCTACTCAATTCCCTCATAGCTATCCCGCACACCTATCAATTCTCATTCCCGCAGACGTCGATCTCATTCAAATCAACTTATGTTCTCCGAAAGGTGTTTCCCCGAGTAGTGACGTCATATGTTCACGCTGCAGTAACAAGGTACAGCGCAGTCTTGTGGTGTTTACTGCGCGTGCGTACCTTGATACTACAGCGTGAACATTTAAAGTCAATGGTCTGGGAAACCCCTTAGGGAGATCATGGCGGATATTTCAATGAGATCGACTTCCGCGGTGATTTTGATCGTAGATTTTAGGTGAAGGAAGATGAGTTCGGCGTCCTTCCATGTCTATTTTGTCAGTGCGCACCATTATTCCAAAAGAAGCTATGCATAATGAAACACAATAATAAGTGCGCGTCCAGGATGTTCACTTTCACCGGCATGAGAGTGAATGGGCGTGCGGCATAGTGACGAGGTTAGTGAGTAGATGTGGATCATAGCTAGACCCAATAGCCATGTCATGCATACTTCTATAGACTTCTGGTTTGATAAACTTTTGGAGTAATCTATTATCCTAGAGGATCTCATAGGATTTGACCCAAATCCCAGTTAGTTCCATAGGAGCCAGAAATCCCATAGGATTATGCGTGGTGAGCGATTTATAGGAACAAAGTTGTATTATGATGTAGCTGGTCATAACAGGACTTACCGTAAATACAATGACATAAACACTGGAATGGTATGTTGGTCTCCTGACAGGCTAGTTCATTACAAGGTTCACATCGTCCCTCTGGACCACAATACCTAGGGATGGAGGCCCTTTCGACGTCACAATTTTCTGAGCAAGTCGCCATGTTGACTGTTACTTCCCTTCACCGAGAGTGGCCTTTCTAAATCAGAAAACAGATGTAGCTCGATTTGATAGGCTCAAACCACAGATGGTTTTACATGGCATCATGGTAGCTATAGGCCTATCGTAATATCTCATTAAACCACGGCTACCCCAAATCCTTCTCATTAAACCAGTATTTTTATTATTATTATTTAGTGTTTGATTACGACTCTATGACAAAAAGATATAAAACAATATATGAGAGTACCAAGATGTTCCATTAGGTAGTTTTAACATTATTCTACGTTGGCATGCACTTACTTGTTTATATATCAGTCTGCCTTTCACGTGAAATACTTTCACCGTGTTCACAGATGCGACCGATAAATGTAGAGATGTCAATTCTGCACGTTAAAAAAGTTTGGCAGAGAAGAGCCTGATATCACGTGTTAAGTTTGTGTTTACTTACTGTCTGTCGATCGGAAAAAATACATGTACGTCATTTGTAAATACTCCTGGTGGTTCGATATATGCGTGACTCAGTGACGTGTCAATATTTATACAAGGTGAATTAAAAATAGAACAGGTGATTCCCAAGCCAGTGAATTACTGTGTGCAGCGGATTTTCCACGCAAATGTAGGCCATGAACAGTTACGTACAACACAACTTTTTTTTTATTGAAAGTGACTACGGGTATTGATTCATGTAGCCAAATAACGGCTGAAATTCACAAGATAGATTGTAGAAAATACTGTGGCAAACGATTATCCAGTTATTGTCCCATGTTTTGTCCTGTGTCTCGTGATACGCCTCGGGAAATCGTTTGATTGTTGAAAACTATCGATAGTGTCCGTGGTTTCAGATTAAAACTTTAAAGGAACATTTTTTTCTTAAATTAAGCCACTTTTGCCATCTATTATCATAATTGTTTCGGTAATACACTTTTGCTCAGTAAAGACTATCAACGACCGGTACTTTTTCGACAACTGTATAACTTGACATGTATGTATGTATGAATGGATGGATGGATGGGCCCCATTGGGCTTCTGGGAATTGACCTGGGATGTCGTTATGCACACCGCAGGTCATGGTAAGAATAGCCCTCAGCTCCTCATGGAGCTTGTCGTAAGAGGCGACTAACTGAGGCACCCCTGGTGTTCCCGGGTGTGAAAACGAATAGGACCCCACCCGTGTGGTTCCCGGGTGTGAAATGGAATAGGACCCAACGTCGTGATATGACTGAAATATAGTTGAAATCGACGTTAAATCATATTCACTCACTCACTCATCTGGATGGATGGATGGATGGTACTCAATCGCATCGCGGTATATAGCACTTGTAACTCGCAAGCAGCTAACGTTAACGATAATTTCGTTATATCAATTGTTTTTCCCGTTAGAAGAGGCCTTTTTCCTTCATAGCTCTCTAGATTTTTATCTAATACCACTTATGCCGGTGCTAGGGGCCGTGTGGTCAAGTTATCCAAGTTGCCACATGAACAGGTACAATAAAAGCGTACCTGAGATACAACACACATCACGAATCGTTAGATTCTGGGTATGTGCTTTGGAATAGGTTAACCTGAAGACGATACTGTGAAGTCATGTGGCTCTGTCAGTATGTCGGCACCTCTACCCACTTCCCTTATATGTGTTGTAATTTTTACCTGTATATGGCGAGATTCTGCTGGTGGAAGTTTCGTCCCCGAGGCCCGCCCCCTGTACAGACCTTTTGGTCTTTGATATATGTTGGCATTGTGGGAAGTTGATGCTGGGTCGACATTGGGCCTTACAGACTTTGTGTTAAATGCCGTCATTTTCATCTGACGACGATACAGCTCACCAATCCCCAGTGTACGAGTTGTCACAGCGAAACAGCTCACCAATTACCAATATACGAGTTGTCAGAGCATTTCCAGCATAGCTCTCTAGATTTGTATCTAATACCGCTTATGCTGGTGCAAGGGCCTGTGTGGTCAGGTCATCCAAGTTGCCACATGGACAGGTACAATAAATGCGTATCTGAGATACAACACATATCACGAATCGTTAAATTCTTGGAATGTGCTTTAAAATAGGTTAATCAGAAGACTAGCTGTGAAGTCATGTAAATGTCAGTATGTCGGCACCTCTTCTCACTTCCCTTATATGTGTTGTGATTAACTCCCTATCAAGAATATGGAGTCGTGTGAATATTGAAAGTGCTCGTATTATAGTAGGCGTAGCAAAATTGAGTTGCATATATCATCTATATATGAAACTGAAGGCCCTTGATCATGTTGATCGCCGGGTAGAAGAAGCCGGCAACATTTTTCACAGAATTGTTCACTTTTGTTACAGATATCTAAGAACTTTGCGGAGTAAAACTGCCAAACTACCATATAGACAACATGAAAATAAACTTTTATTACATTACAAACTGAACCTGGATATGAATTTTGAGCAGCATGAGGGTGCAATGTCAACATATGTACATCAATATGACTATGTAATATAATAACACATAATGTGGCCTGGATGATGTGTCTCACACAATGAATGATCAATGGTCAAAAGTAAACTCTTTTGATATGATGGGATTACTACTTTCTTCCGTGATGTTTGGCCTTACTTATATTTATCAGTAATATGTGTGGAGTCTCATGTAACAATCAACAGCCAATAAGTGAAGTTTGATATGTATATACTGTAACACATTTAGTGATAATTATCCAACTTTTCATGCTTAACGGTATGTCATGGGATACAGTATTAGTATTGTCATTTTGTATCTCAGGGTTAACTAAACATCAAACTAGTGGTAAATACCATCAATATTGCGAACATTTCATTATTACTGAATATCAGTATAATCGCTATACAACTTATGTATAGTTGTTTCAAATATATTATTATAACAACAGAAATAAACATAACCGCAAGCTGCGATAACGGTTTCCATGCAATTGACAATGTCGGCAAATATACTAGCTTTTAAAATCCAGATTTCGTACATATACCTATATTCGATGTAGAGATATATACAGTTGAAATAACGAAAATAATCACCATGAGAAGACCATGCATTTAGTAGTAAAATTAGCTACATTAGTAATTCTCTACAACAGCAGACGTGATATGATGCACTTAAGATTTTTTGTGGCATAGAAAGAGCCAAACAAAACGAATATTGGATCATTCACATAACTCACTGAAATGGATACGTTAAGGTTATAATACCAGGAGTAGCATTGTAATACTATTTAGAAGCGATTATGCAAGTTCTATACATTCACCTTGTGGAGATTTAGCTGGAATGGTCTTGATAACAAACAATCAGAATCATCACACATGTTGGAGTCGTAGAAGTTCCATACCCGTACATATATTTGTTGGAGAGATATAAGTAAACTAACAAAATCTGGAACCTTCATAATAATTCCCCAAAAGCAACATAATGTTATAACATTAGAAGTGACACGATGTAAGTTCCATACATTTATCTATATTTGTTTCAGACATATAGCCAAAATGAGGAAAACTGGAACCATTGTAATAGTTGAGCACAACTGAATAATGCTATAACATTAGAAGTTGCATCGAAATGGGACAGTTATGATTTGTTGACGGCGGTTATTTTGTTTCACTTGGCTACTTATTAAATGCATCTGCTAGAGGACCCAACCCATCGGTCATGTGTATTAATTATGTTTCGCCTCGATCGGGTCAGCGGTTCCGGGAAGAAGATCTTAGAAGGTTTTACGTTAAATTCACGATGGCCGCCAAATGGTCCGTCAAATCAGAAAATGGTACTTAGGAATGGGACAGGACATGCCATAATGTATATTCGTATGAACTATGGGAGCGATCGGTCAACTTGTAAATTTCGATCGAAAGCGCATCCACTGTAGATTTTATGACAACGGAAGTATAATATTCGGCCTCGGAACCACTATAATGGGCTTCGTGGTATCCGATAATATCCAAATCCGTTACTTCAAAATCCGACGATTTTGACTGGTCGATGGCCGCAATATTTGTTTACGGAGCCATTTCCAAATGGAGCAATTGAAGAGATCTCTATGCACTCACATATCATGCATGCCAAGTTTCAGCTGAATCTTGGCGTTCAATGCTTCAGTGCTTCCTCCGCAGAAGATCTCTAGCCTTCAATGGCCGCCGGGATTTTCGACCAATCGGCTAGATCAGGTTATATGCACTAAGTCCAGTGCATTCCAAACATCATGTGAAATGTCCGCATTGTCAATGCAGTGGTGTCCGCTACAAAATATGGCAGAACAAATAATAATAAGAATACCAATAATAGGTTTCCAGTCACTGGCTTCGGACCCTATATTTATTGGGAGAAAAAGATAAATTATCCATTATTATTTATTCTTTCTCACAAAATATATTTCTGATATAAATTGCTGCGTGATATAAGGAGTTTGTATGAAGTCTTTCTTCGATATTTGTTCAATTCTCAATTTGTATCTACAATATACACTGGAATGAACAAGCAAAATATAAAATGAATTTGTAAGCTGGTGTGAACATACAATGCAATGTTGGGACTAGAAAATTTGATGTCAGAAAAATACAACTACACTACAAGAAAACAATTGGTCCCTGAATTAGGCCCTGCAAGTCGAGAGTATAGTCACCTTTTCCACTCATATCTAAATGGATTAATCTGCTGCCTAAAATTCGTCAACGAAATAGCAAACCATTGCAGCTGTTGGATGAGCATCGTATCTGCCTCAAGTTACAAAATGAACGACAATACTGTACGTGTGGGGAAATATCGCTACGTAACGATATCAATGTGATGTAAAGTTATTGATGATGCATTTCCGTGGGATAGTCGAAGTTAAGTAACTTGGTTTCAGGTTTATCACTTGGTGTCCCGTTCCCTCTCTCCAGAGCGTGGAACTGCCGCAGTTTATCCGATCCTTGTTGAGGTCCGATAGTCACCACATGCTGAGCAACATCTGTCGGGATACAGCAAAACATAAAAAGTAATTCAACGGCATGAACTGACAGATTTGGCAAGAGGAAACGCATGCTATGTCTTGGTGGAATCGTTTATTACTTTTTTTTTACTTTTTATTCTCATGTCGGAATGAATGTTTGGGGCTAACACAGTTATACGCAAATATATCCTTCTGGTCTGAAATTACTTGTGAACGATATTTGCCAGATATGACGCCGGAAATTATTAACTATATTCCATATGTCTACTTTATCATACCTGAGCCACCAGGCCGGCCCGTTTCCTCCAGCGGAATCCTGCTATTGGATGCATTCGACATGACATCGAGGTTTTGCAAAGATTCTCTCTGAACCGCGCCGTCTTCTTCGTGTCCTAAAGATTGCAACGGTATATAACATGTAGAGACTCCGCTGTCATTGGATTGTCCTGCTGACAAGGCTTCTTTCTCCTTGGTAGTTTTACCCTCATGTTTGCCATTAGTTCTGATATCTCTTTGTGCACAGAAACAGATCCACACTCTTATTGCCAGAACGATTACTATCAAGGTCAGGGCGACAACGAGAGCACACACAACCAACACATACAGGTGGGCGACTTGGGCTGCAATTAAAGTTTCAGGTATATATATTAATCTTGAAATTCTTATCAAGAGAAGACTTTTAATGTGATCGGTTAAATACCCGTGAAAGCACAACACATAAGTGAATCACACCCCTACATGAACAGCGATATATACGAATAAAATGTGATTTATAGGCCTACCCTATACCAGTAGTTGCTGTCGTTTTCTTCATATTGAGTTCAATATTATAATCAGTATAATACAGTGTATTAGCTTCATAGAATAGTAGAAAGTTTGAGATAGACCCATGGAAGTAAAAATCATTCTTAATTTAATATCATTTACCCTTCAAGTCCGATATCCTCTCATCGAATCTGTCATTCAGCGACGTCTGGTTTTTAGAAGGGCACCATTCCTGCCCAACGTATGGACCATGTTGAGGGAAATCTAAAAAAAAAAAATGTCTAATTTTGACATAATGTAGTTGGCGATAATGATATTTTTCCAACAATAATATGGGTTCACGGATTTGTGTACCACAGTTACCTATTGAATATCGAACCTGGCGCCTGTACATAAGACAGTAAGACATGGCATACATAACTCGCTCTATATTCGCCGTGGATGTCGCTGGCTACGCGTTGTGAACCATGCAAATATATCAGTGGGGTACGATCGGTGGAAATGGGGGAGGGGAGGATTTTATGTCTTGATTTTCCTGTAGGTCACGAATTTTTTTTCACTTGTTCATATATAAACACTTACTTATTTCACAGAGAGATAGTGTGTCAGTTTTCTCTTCTTTAATTTCACTTAGATATGTATACCCCATAACATGATATTTGACTGAGTGTGTAGCCCAATTTTGAGGTTGATTTAGTGATAAACTGATTCAGATCAAATTTATTCTCCCCAATGACGTGCTTGTATACGTATTTGTACAGCTTACAATTTGACAAGGGCAGATAGGTAATAAGCATATCTGACCAGTGATATCCCCCCCCCCCCACCACCAAAAGCAAAGTTTTTGAGAAACTAGACTATGTGCTCAGCATGTAGCACAATTTTAATGTTGATTGAGTACAAAATAAATTCCATCTCATCAATGTCCATAAAGCATATATATACTATTGCTTACATTTTGGCAATGGGCAGATAGGGAAGGAGGATATTTCAAAATGGATTGAATCTCCGTGACCAAAGTCAGTGGTTGAGTGAAACTAGACTATGTGCTGAGCATATAACCCAATTTTAATGTTGGCTGGGTTAGAAATAAATGACTTAGATAAAATGCCATCTCTTCAATGACAAAGATGTACAAACATTTCTACAGCATATACTTTTACCCTGGGGTAGATAGCGAATGCATATATTTGAACAGGATATAACTCTCTATGACCACAATCAAAACTTTAGTGGGAGTAGACAAAATGTTCTACAAAATCGGCCTACAATTGGGTCATGACAAGGATATTGGATTGAGAAAGGTTTGGTCTGTCCACTCAAACTAAACCTTTGTGTAAATCTGGACTAAGGTGCTGAGGCTTTATCCTAGATTTAAAATTGACTGCATGCGAAGTATAAAACTCAAATGCAATACAATTTCTGTTATTTCAATAATGTTCTGTGAGTATACATGCACATTTAATTATGTCAAATGAGATGACATTAAATTCACCATGGAAAACTATAGTCTTTGTTTTAGATATGACGTAATCTATTTTAAACCCAAATCAGGGAGACCAGAGGACTTTTTTTTTATCGAAAATTTGTTTTTCACCGGTCTTACACCACTGATAAATTCTGCATGGATTTAGAAACAAATACATTTTTCATTTACAGCCTAAATAAAAGGAAGAAGACGAAGAAGGTACATGTATATGTTGTATCTACAATGGATACATGGATGCGAAGAGACAGGTTGCATTGTGTTTACCGTTCTGCAGTTTATAACTTTCTGTTATTTTGAGCTAAAATTGGCGTGTTATTATGGATAGCGGCAGGATATTCCCCATATTACAGTCAGAACTCAAATAAATGAGTGTACATGCTAACCGTACTACATGTGTGTATCAACTCACCACTGACACAGTAACATAAGCAAGAGTTGGGAATAACGTGAAAAGTACAAGCCAAGCCGCTGCATCTCTCACATCTGCCTCCCTCAGTGTTACAATATTCACCTATAAGACATTTCGATAAACACATTAAAGACCAAACAGAGTGAAATGACAAACCATAGAAAATATAGACTGCTAATTGAAATAACTTTTCATAGCGTCTATAAAAACCCATGTTGGCTGCGTGGTCTCTTCGTATGTTCGTTCTAAATGAAATCATGAATGAATTCAGAGGTATATATATAGAAAAAATCATGAAAAGAACTGCGTAAATGATCTATGTTAATGATTTAACTGGGTTTAGTTTACGATACGTTTGGCAAAGTTGGGATGGGCTATGCTGGCGTAATATCAGAAACCTTTGTGTCTGCTTGGTCATTCGTGCCCAAACTTTTTCAGTGACATGTATAGGCCATATTAAAACCACAAGTAGTACAACATAAAGGTCACATTGCCATCTATCGTGTCATGTGGCAAGCCGACCTTTCGACTGTGTAAGATCGTCGACGAACATACCGGTACAAATCTGTGTATTAAGCGATACCGCACTGGTATGTTCTTTAACCGGACGGAGTGAGTATTTTTGCCACTGCATGACGTTACATGACTATCATCACTGTGGAGAGTTTGACATGACGTGTGTTAGTTCAGAGATATGGATGTGTTGCAAGCCGGTTTGCCCAGTTTGTGGGGGCAGGTACACCCCCTCCCAAATGGATTTCACAACATGTGAGATCAGATAAAAATAAGCAATTATTTAACGTCAAATAAATTCATTTCAGGCGGAAAATATTTCATGTGAGAATAAAAATGTGAAATTGATTCCTCGATCTCATTGGAAGAATATCGCTTGTTGAGAGCTATCAAATCCCAAGTCCCACCCAAAAGGATGCAAAAACTGTCTTATTACAGTCAATGTTGCTGAATTTTGTTTTTAATAATATAGCTCTGTGTTTATTAGCAGAAGATGAGGATTATTATAACAGTATTTTTTCGTTATTTTGGGATTACACTGTCTTAGTACTAGTAAAGATTCTATTGCTGAAAATTGCTGAATTCAGCCCTATATAAATCCCGTGCGAGTTTGAAACTACTATTGTTAGCCAATCAGATGGATAGCTTGTTGGAACTATTTCAAAACCACGCCCACATTATTTACACACGGCAGCTCGTGGTCTAATATCTAAACATGAGCCTGGAACAGTTTCCAAATATGGCATCATTTCCAGACAGGGTCCGTAAAGATCAAAGAGATTACTCCCGCCGAAAATTCTGGCTTTGTTAGGGGTAGAAAATATCAAAAGATTGTGCCGTGCGAAGATGTTAATCTCCGTGAAGTAAACGTCAATCATTGTCAGAGAGAAAAGTTGAAATGGTCGTGATTGGCTTATTATGGGATCTCGTAGAATATCGGAGAACATTTCGCACGAAGTTTTCATAGCGTTACGTCTAGATGGTATTCCCCTGATTTACCATCTTGGTTTACCTAGATTGGACACCTAATCGACGGTCTAAACCACTCGGCCAACGGGCATCCCACAAGAATATGAGGTAGCAGATCGGTAGTCTTGAAAGCGAACACACAGTAACCCTTCGTTGACCGTTATGACACAACATATATGGCTGAACACATAACAAAAAATATTTTTTTGTCATCTGGAATGTGATCGTATAACAGTAGTTTCGTTATTCGGGGATTACACCATCTTAGTATTGCACAAATCCTAGGCATGAAAATTGGTCGAGTCCCATGCGGGATTCGAACAAGCGACTTACAGAGTAAGGCACCTGTAGCTCTACCACTATATGTCCGAGATCTAAACCACTCAGCCAAGGGCCTCCCACGGAATTATAATGATTCTTTTCAGTCCATTACAACACATTCAATAAAACAAGGATAAAATCATTTCCTATACTGGTACATATAAAGAACAACACGAATTCATCTACTCGCCTTCAGAAATATTAGTGGTGATATCACACGCTCAGCTTGAAAATGATGCGCCGTATTCTTCAAGTGTCCTAGTAAACTAATTGTCATTCACGCTGACTGCATGCGTTAAGTTATGAAAAAGTTGTCCAGTACAGTGGCAATTTTAACGATTTTTTTACTGTATTAAATGTAGTATTTGCGATAAACCTTTTCGACTTAGGGACCGTATCCATCCAACGTTCGTTTGCTAGACGTTTTAAACGATGAAAAAAAACGTCGATGCAAACGATGGGTGTATATGAGTTGATCGTTTTTTAAAAAACGCCGGTCAGATAAAGACGATCGCCGGAAATCTCCGGCAACCTACGGTAAGGGTGCCGGTCGTCTTTTCACACCTCGAACAAAGATGCAGACGTTTTCTAGCAAACGATTGAAAGTCTCCTGGCAAACGATCGGCTCGAAAGTAGTCCCGCTTTACAGACGCAAAAACAACAACAACGGCTGTGTCGCTTGAGGCCGTGAAAAACGGATTATGAGAACGGAACACAAATTAATGTTGTTTTTTTTCTCCAGATTTTTGCTATACGTGTGCTGCTTGACTATATCTTAGAATCGGTTACGGTGTAATTCGTTAATAAACAAAATATTATGGAACCATGATATCGTTTTATGAACGTGCGATTCGAATCTTATGTATTTTGCAGAATACGGGCTTTGCGCATTTTGGAAGGCGGCTTCAAAAAAGTCAGTTCTAGATTACCATTTGATTTGATTTGATTTTTATTTCACCATGCATAACAATAATGTTTAGTAAACAAAATATAATAGTGACGGGATGAAAACCCCGAGGGGTTTGTTTTATCCCAAAATAATTATTATATTTACAAAGATGATAATATGCGGTAAACTCTATCATAGTGAGACAAAAACACAAATTTAATTTCCAACTTCCACAGACGGCAAACAGAATAGATGTCTAATTATGTTCCAGGAATAAATACGATTATATCCTCGATTTGAATAATGAGAGCGAAACGTGAGATTTTAACTGAGAGGGTAAATTGTTCCATATTTTGGGACCCTTTATTTTAGTACTATAAGTCAGAGTAGTAAAAATCGCGATATAAATTTAATTTAGCCTGTCTAGTTGGGTACCTGTGGACAACAGATAATTTTGAAAAATATGATCTGAAAGTGTTTGGAATTAGGTCTGTATGATTGAAAAATTTGTCAACAAAAATTAACACCTGGTAGTCGTTTATTTGTTTTATGGACAATATTTGTAATTTTTGGAATGAGATGATCATAGTTTTACTTTAACAATTATTATTACGTTTGATTACAGATAAATGTCGAGTGAAACATTAGAATCTAATGCGTATATTTTTTCTCTTTCAGGACGATGCGTAAACGCAGAAATTTACAAGACATTCACCATAGATAACGGTTTTCTAATGGTGTAACTCATAATTTTGTTTTTGTTCAATTTGCGCTTTTGAAGCGCGCCTTGTTTGGTAAGCTTTTAAAGTTACATCTGCAAATATCTATACGTGATGAGTACTCTATTCATCTGAAGTTTGTAATTTCGATAGAAGTCGGATACCCGTGGTTGTACATTTACAACTTTTAGAGCAACGCCGCATGACATTTTCATACAGGAGATTATTTTGTCACTTGGTATCGTCGATCCAGTTATGAGAGATCGTGTATGTAATTAACAAGAATTAACTAGTCTTGTTTCGCCGTTGGGATTCGAGTGGGTAATCAAAATAACCATTGTTTATTACTTCTTAATTTGCTATGGGCTGTATCCCACCGTGTTAATTCCTCAATTTCTCACATGTCATTTATTACTCTTCATAGCGCATATTTGTTGATCTCTCTTTGTTATTGGTTTAAACAATATTTTATTCCAACAATGCAATGCATACGATCAGTAATAAAATTTATGTGAACTTACCTTGATTTCCTGTATGTTGTTCCATAGTGAATGAAGTATCGGTTGTGGTGAGAAACAAATAAGCTGGATGTGAAAGACGATGTGTATAGTACTAAAGATGAGATCATATATGTCCAACCTTCCAGAAATGCACTTAAATATATTTTTCATGGAACAAAACTGCATAGCTTATTTAGAGCCCGGAGTGATCAATTAAAACTGTCCCGGAAATGTGCAACTGTGAATAAACAAAAAGTATAAAATCAAAGACACTTGTTGCCTTTTATTTAATAATGTCTTTGAAATGAACAATCCCTTCAGCGATACTTCCCGTGAGCGTCCATTTATTTGAATTATGGTAGTAATAAAGCAAATGCCCGTGGATGCCGCCTCCGGAAGTAACTCTTGCGTCCTTCGTGGCTCGAAAGTCAAGCTGTGTGTAGACCAATAGAACAGACAAAAAAGCTGATCACTTTACTATTATTATGGCTAGACAATAAATTGACAGCTTGGCAATATTGTTTACTAATCAAGCAGGATTCTTACCTATATGCTCACCGGAAATTAGTTTCTTCCACGTATAGTCCTGCTGGATAGGCATATGGGACTTTCTTGCACAATCATATGTTTATTGGTTAGAATCTTACAACAAAACATAAACATAACGAAGAAATATGTGGATATGCGAATAATATTATCCGGAGAAAAGGCGGTCATTCCTCTAGTTTCAATATGTCCATGGAGCAAACAAACCTGCAATGTAGAATAAAAGTGCGTTAAGTTGACCATAATAAATAAAATACCGATAATCAAATATTTGGATCTGTTTCGATAAAGTCTCAAATAAAAGATTGGTTGTCAAAAAATACATCTGTCTCAGCGCATTGCCGAGAAATTCCCTTCAATCTAAAACATTAAAAATGCTTGAATGAAGACTCAATGAAAATTCACACCTCCACTTTCTCTCAAGTAGCGATGTTCAAATATCAGGGTCACCAAATATTCTCCCGTGACAATTCTTTTTCATGGCACCCATCAAAGTATAGCTCTAGAAACTTTCTGGATAATTTTAATGTATTCGACTGGTGAATTGAAGGATCGTGAATATAGCGTTTTCCTCTCTGATCTGGTATATCGCCATGAACGTTTCGACAGACACGTGTTCTACACCGGTCTTTATTTTCCCGCCATGCGGGAGCAGTCCTGTGTCGACTTTTCTATGCTGGGGATAGACCGCAGTCGAAATGGAAGGCCACGTGCGTGTACGCGTGTGCTCCTTGACCGTACACAAGCTGGGGTTTTTTTCAGACAGACCCGTAGAATAAATTGCGATATTTCTAAAATATTAAAGCTAAACGCGCGTGTTGATTTTCCCTATGGACTGCAATACAGTACACAGGCCAAATAACATATTAGAAACCTTTCCATTTTTTTGGTTTATTTAACGTGAAACAGGGTCGATTTGCCGAGAATTTTCGGCGATATACCGACATTAGTTTTTTTTTTATCAATTTCCTTGAAAACGCATTCATAAAATAAAATATTTAAATACATTTTTTATCTCGAGTATTATAGGATCATGAAAATATAAATATCATTTCTGTCTCTTCAGCTCTTTTCATGTTATATTTATTGGGAAAAGTGTAACACGATTTGCCATTGAGGTATTAAAACGTGCTCTGAAGTGGGCGAATTTCAGTGGAATTCCCCGCAAATCGTGTTACACGTTTTCCGGTAAACATTACAAGAAAACCGCTGAAGATACAAAAATCATATAATAGTTTCATGGTCCCATAATACTCGCGATGAAAAATATTTATTTAGATTTCTATTGCATCCATGCGTTTTCAAGGAAAGGGATCAAAACCTAGTGTCGGCATTATCGCGAAAATTTCCAGGCGAATCAACACCATTTTCCACGGTAGACTTCCGTATCGCCCTGAATAACAAGGAAATATTTATCAA